>VWZU01017021.1:1927191-1992616 GCA_013397095.1 Sterrhoptilus dennistouni | reverse complement strand
TTTTGTCAACATTTTAAAGAGAAGTATTTAAAGCACACTATCCTGCCATTTTTTCTCTACATCGTAAGTGGAAAGATTTTCCAATTTTTTTCTTTTTCTGGGAAAATATCTTAGTTGATGGAATGTTCAGGTCTTTCGTTTAATTCTTTTTCCTATATCTCTTAATCTCTCACTCTCCCCTTTTACTTGGACTAATTTTAGGAAACATATGAGCAAATGGTCCTTGTCATAAAGAAGATGTCATCTGATGTCTAAATCAGAATGCATGTATAGCTTTAGCTGAGAAGAAATTAGTTGGGTGCTTAAACCAACTGATTAAAGACTTATTTTGTGTGTATATGGTCTACATAAGAATGTATCCTTCTTGTCCAGTTAAGATAAATGTAACAGAATTTTTATTGCACTGGTATTCAATACCATATTTCTTGAAAACCTTCCTTACATTTAACTTCTGTGTATGGATGGTCCCATTGACACCAGAGCATTTGATCACATGGCAAAGTCTTATGAAATATTAAGTAATCTCAGATCCTCTCATATTACTAGGACATCAGGATATTGACAGTTGAATGATTGGTTTTAGTGCACTTGTTTTTCAGGTTGTCTGTGAGAAATCCTAAATAAATCAGCAAGAATCAATGCAGGTGCTCAGTGTGGAATCTCTTTCAGTGTAATTATAGATTAGGTGTTTCTTCATGTGTAAAAACCTCTATAAAGAGGTTTTATTAGGATGCATTTGCAGAGATTTTTGTTTGTTCGCCTTTTTTCCTTTTCTTTTTTTTTTTTTCCTTTTTTTCTTTTTTTTTTTTTTTTTTTTTTTTTTTTTTTCTTTCAGGATATTTTGAAAAGTCTTAGGCACCAAAAGATTCAGTATTAAGGATACTTGCATTCACAGTCCCTTCAGGTTAACTGCAAATACTTTTTCAAATATATTGCTTTACATTTCTGCAAAGGTGAAACACAGTTCTTAATTAAAAACAAACAAACAAACAAATGAAACCACAAACAAACAAACAAAGCCCCCACCCACCACATCATAAGGCAATCATTGCAATGCCATGGCAAAAAAATACTGGCTGCTGATAGCTGATTAGAGTTACACTAAGCATGTTCCTAATTACATTATTAATGAAATTTTGTTCAGCAGGGTTAACCCAGGAAACTTAGGAAAGTGAGTATTCATGAAACTTTTCTGTTCAAAAGCTCTTGTCTTCACATCAGAGTGTCACAGTAAAACTTGAAGAAATTTCATTTTGAAGAGAACTCTTTGTAGTTTGATAGGTTTTTTTCTGAAGCTCTCATCCAGATATTTGCCCATACAAATTGAACTTAAATAAAGTTCACATCTCTTTTTAGCTTTACTACAAGTGTACAGCAGTATTACAGCAGTGTAGAGCCTTCTGACAGTGAGGTCATCCTGAGAACAGGCTGCTGTGACAGAGTAGGGGAAAAACCCAAAATAAGAAGGACCTGGACCTGTTGGAGTGAGTTCAGAGGAGGGGCAGAGGAGAGTCAGAGTGTGGGGCACCTCTCCTACGAAGACAGTCTGGGGCAGTTGGGGTTGTTCAGCTTGGAAAAGAGAAGGCTCTGGGGAGCATCTTCCAGTGTTTGAAAGGGGTACAAGAGGGTGGAAAAGGGGCTTTTGACAAAAGTGTGTAAGGATACAACAAGGAGGAATGGCTTTAAACTGAAAGAGGGTAGAATTTGCTTAGATGTTAGGAAAAAATCTTTTTTGTGAGGGGGTGAGGCACTGGAACAGGTTGCCCAGAGAAATTACGGATGCCCCACCCATGGGAATTCTCAAGACCAGGTTGGATGGGGCTTTGAGCAACATAGTCTAGTGGTTTTGTTCCTTAGGCTGAATACCAGAAGCAATGTCATGTAGTCCATGAAGATATTGCTTGGCATTTTATGTAGAGATTTGAGTGACTGATTCACTTTTCCAGTATAGCCACAAGAAAATATTTAAATAAATTATACCATTAGAAATAGAGGGCCAACGATTACCGTGTTTACTTCATACAACTTATAAGAGGAGAGTATGGCCAAAGTTGTAAATGTCTACCAGTCTTAAAAAACAAGATTCAGAATTTTGGGCTCTTTTACATTTCAGATATTCTATAAACAGGTCCTAGGGAAACAGAGGAATATATTAAGGAAATATTTTATTTGTTTTGGGCAAATATTAAATAAGCAGAGTGAGACTCATAAGCCTTCTCATAAAAAGTTTCTGTAAGAATAAATGTCTTAGATTTAAATATATCTTCCTATATCCCTCAACAAATCTTTGCCATGGAACCAGCTAGAAAAACCAAGCAAGGTAGCAGCTATTCCTCTATAATTAAAATCTTCACTCTGTGAAAATTACAGACCTGTAACAGTAATGAACAGTTATGGAATGAGTTTCTGCTTTGCATAGCTGAGACAAAGAGCTCAAAAAACCTTTTAGTAATCAGTTCATGACATGAGTTCAAGAGAGTCCAGGTGACATATTTCATAGCTAGGACTGTGTGTGCACCAACAGTGGAAAATCTAGATTGGCATGAGCTCAGATGTCTCAGAACAACCTGCTTAAAGTGAACAGAATGAAGTAACAATATTTTGATAGACTGTTTTGATTCTGAAAAGAAAACATTTCAGTGGTTCAAGAAACACTAATAATGTATTAATTACATTTTCCTGGATTAATAGTTATTTTTGAAAGACTGAGACCCCCAGATTAAAAGCTGCACAAAAATAGTTAAAGGGAAAAAGTAACAGACTATTATTTACACCACCAGTTCCACTGAACCAGAAAAATCACCTCAATAAATGAAGGATCACTGAGAGGTGTTCAACATCAGCTTGGCAGATTAGTTTACCAGAACTAACACTCACTGGTGGGCCAGTTAAAGGGATCATGATTTGACCAGGGGAAGAGGAAGAGGAAGGTGGGAGAAGATAGAGCTAGTGCTAAAGGCAATCCTGCCTCCAATATATTGCGGCTGTGTTAATTACCAGAGTGGGAAGAGCCTTGCCCTCACAACTGGGTGTGATAAAAAGAGTGAGTTAGTTTGTAGAGAGTCAGTTGGAGTCTGCTGGCTGTGCTGTGAGGAGGAAGGGACAGGAGGTTGTGTGAGGGACAGACAGGGATAGGTGGCCATGCTAGGGACAGGAAGCAGCAAGCCAGAACAGCAGGAGGAAGAGAGAAGAAAGAAGAGAGAAATAGCCATAGCTGTAGGGAGCTGTCCATGGGATTGCTACATAGAAAAGATATGAAGGACTTTTAGATAACGTGGTGGTGATACTTGAAGCCCTCTGAAATTTTTATTGAAGCACTTTGAGTGCAGGGCTGTCTTGACTTCCACAGGAAGGGGAAGGAAAACACTGTAAAAAGATTTGTATCTATATCTATTTGTATCTCTCTCCAAGCAGGAATTCACATTTTGGAGCATGACAGAGTGCATTGTAGATGTATTGAATCATAGAATAGCTTGGTTTAAAAAGAATCATAAATATAATCTAGTTCAAGTCCCCTGCCATGCCCAAGGGCACCTCCCACTAGGTCAGGTTGCTTTAAAGCCCCACCCAGCCTGGCCTTGAACACTTCAGCAACAGGGTATCAGCCCCATCATAGCAAAGAATTTCTCACTAACGTTTAATCCAAATGGCTCATTTTAGTTTAAAATTGTCCCCTGTCCATGTAAAATAATTATACTATTCCATTGGGACAGTGCTGTCCCATAGGAAAATGCTGTGTGCTTTACTGTCCTATATGGCAATCCTCTCAGCCCAATTAAGCGTGGGAAGTGACTAGTTCCCCACCTGAACCTGTCCCTGCACATTCAGGTTATTCAGAATTGATCTACACAGTGTATGACAAGCAGAGTGAGGCAGCTGTCCTCACGTACATGCCAAGTCCCCAGTTCCCAGACGTAGGAAAGGCAATACCTGCTGTGCAAGCAGTCCTTCTGAGCAGATGTTATGCATCCTGGAATTCCGTGACTTTTCTTAAACAAGGAGTAATAAAGCTTATCTCATCTTCATTCCCTTGAACTCTTCGCCAAAGAACACCATGCCATTGGCTTTAGGAAGTTGTTTGCTTTAGTTTCTAAATTTATAAGAAAAATTGCATAGAAGAACACAATAAAGGACATCAGTTTGGAGAGGTTTTCTTTGGTATTTTTGGGGTTATTCTGGTAAGTTGCTTGGTTGGTTAGGGTTTTTTGGTTTTTTATATACATATAGAAATGGAATGTTGATTTCCCTTATGGATTAATTTGGAGACTACATTGAGAGGTTCTGCCTAGTGAGTTCTTGCTTTGATTTTTCTTTTTTTTCCTCTGTAGCAGGTTAAATATAGACCAAGGGATTTGATAAGAACAGAATGAAATTCAGTAGAGGTCTGTACATCTGAACTAAAACTTCATTGTTTAATACTCCCTCTTTAAAAGTAATAAATATATGATTTTTGTTTAACTGAACCTTTTAAATTGAAATATGTACTGATGGCTTAAAAAGTCTCAGTAATAAAATAATCAGTCTCAATAAATGTAATTGTTCTTAACTTTGTGAATTTTATAGGAGCATCAGTTTTATGTATTTGTATAAATATTTTATATTCTTTGCTGTGTATAAAATTTGAAAGTAATTTCTTTAGTGCTCTTAAAAAACCTGAAGTAATTTCATTTTTTAATAACATGACTATCAAGTGCATATCCAAGCAACAATGTGTTACATACAAATACATCATGTTATATATGACTCTGTCAGAGGGAAAACACTGTCAGGAGTTCTAGACAAGCTGACTGATAGCAAAATAAAAAGGAGACTTTTGTGCCAGATCATAATTTCATGGATTTAAGGCAACATTTTCCCCTCATTTTTTTAAGTAAAACTATATGAGACAAAACAACATATCCAGATCAATTGGGATTTCATTGGACACAAAATAGATATGAAAAAATCTGGTTTTGCAAACAAAATTACTTTTCAGCTATCAAAATGGAAATGGTTTCTCATCTGAAAGTCCATAATATTTGTTAGATAATCTTCAGTTTTCTGAAAAAAATCCCATTCACTACTTGACCAGTTACTCAAATCTGTACACAAATTAGAGAGAAGATTAACAGAAAACTCTAGTTGGGGAAAAAATACTGCTGGTGCCAATGAGCTAAGTGCTGGTGCCAAGTAGTTGATTTATGGTCTTATGCTTTTCATGATTTATTCAAGTCTTAGAGACTGACATATAAACTTTTTAAAAGCAATTTTAAATTATCTCAAAAATGCTATCAGTGTCAGCAAATTTCTCCACATAACTCATTTCAGATTTCTGCTCATTGTTCTTTCCTTTCTGGAGCTGCCTGGACCTGAATTCCAGAAACTGAGAAGTGGCTTCTTAGACTGTCATTTCCCCACACTCTTTCTTTCCTTTTTTTGAAAAAAAAGGTGTAAAGACATCAGCAAGCTTCATCAGCACCTGCAACTGCAAAACATCCTGTGCTGTGGGCTTGTGTTAGACCAAGCGACCTGTCACTCTGCCTTGACTTTGACCTCCACAAAGGCTGAATGTAGGATCAGGGGCCTCTAAGACCTAGGAGTAAAGCTTCCAAAAAACCCCATTGAGTACCGCAGCTTTGTCTATGTCTATCATCACCAGGTCCTCTCCCCACTAAGCAGTGAACAATAGTTCATTCAACATTCCTTCTTCTACCGATGAATTCCTATAAGCTTGTCTTCCTACACTTGGCATCTGTTCTGAGTGCTAACTCTCACTCTCCTTTGGCTTTTGGATCTCCAACCTAACACATACAAGCAGTGTCTCTTTGGTACCACTCAAGAGGCCAGTGCTCCACCCCTCCATGCATCTTCTTTCCATATCTGAGCTCAGTCAGGAGTTCCTTGTTTATCTTCACCTTCTGCCCCAGCCGATCAATTTCCTGCGTGTCGGAATGAATCCTTCTGTGTTTTGAGGAGATTGTCCTTGGAGGCAAATCTGCTCTCTGGTGCCATTTTTCTTTTCAGGACCGTCTCCCACAGGATCTCACCAAGCACAGCACTAAACAAACTGGGATCCTCTCTAGAGGCTTGTGGTTGTAGATCTGCTGTTTTTCTTGCTCATTTTTCTCAGGATCTCAAACAGCATTGTCTCATAGTAGCTGCAGTCAAGGTTGTCCCCAACAGGAACTTCACCAGTCAATTCTTCTTTATTCACATAAAATAAACCCAGGACAACTGTTCTGTAGATTCCTAGCATCAAAAAATTGTTTTGGTTCTCAGCAGAAACTTTGTATAAAATTCTTCTCTCAAAGTTAGTGAGCCAGATGAGAAAGGTGTGTGTGTCTATGTTAGTTGTTTATTAACTATTCTCACAAATGACCCCCAACTGGTTTGTGAGACACATTTTGCTGTACCTGATATTCTGGTATTAACTTATGTGTATGATTGTCCTTCTTCAGATAAACGTTTTCTTTTCATGAAAGCTTTAAAAAAAAGAGGAAAATATGTAAAGTAATCACAAAACACAGTTTATTTCTATCTTTTACACTATTTTCATCATAAATATACAAAAAAATTAAAATCATTCTTACGCCTTTCTTCCTAGGCATAATTGTTTCAGATTGAATATGGGGAGGGTACTTTGTATAGTCTTTCTCATGTTTATTTTATGCTCATTGAAATATGCATATGAATTTTTGACATTTTAGGTATAGAGCTGTATTAGTCTAATTTAATTTTAAAAAGGTTTCACATTTAAGGTGTTAGCAGTGCCTTATGAAATAAGAAATTTTTGTACTCCTTAGCTATCAAAACTAAGGAGTTTTTTGACTTAGAGTTAATAGAAAAATGTGAAAATATACCATCAAAATAAATAAAAAAAAAAACAAACCCAAAATAAACCCTAGAATTCTCCTATTCTATTAATGCTGTTGAAAACAAAATAAAAATCTATGTTTTCCAGGTGGTTTAAAATTTATTCTGCTTATAGGCTAAGGGGAAACTTCTAAAAAGGTGCCATTTGTACAAAGCTACCTTTTTACAACTTTTTTCTACTGAAAGGCTTAAGAATTTTGGTTCCAGTAAACAGAAAAATTAATTTGACTCAAGGCACTTTCTTTTGCCTTGGTTATAGTGGCAGGAAGCTTCTTTTCTTTCCCCCTTTAGCAATAAAGTTACAACATTCAGGATTTATTCAAGTAGAAAACATTGAATAATATGTAAGAAATCCTGAGTAACATCTGTGATTTAGTCAGTTTGCTAATAAAACATGACAAGATACACATAGAGTGTCTACTCCTCAAGAACTGGCTGGACATTAGATATTGCATGAGGATTGGACATAAATAATAAATAATTTTATTTTGTTTCACTTCTCCATGTATCCTTGCTTGTCTTCATTACACTGACTTTACCTTAATCCATGATTTTTTGATCTTATTTTCTCTGCTGTCCTGCAAAGGAGGGGGAGTGAGAGAGTGGCACAGTGGGCACTTAACAGCCAGAGAAAGTCAACCCATCACATGATCAAGAAAAAAAAAGAATTAAAAAATAAAAAATCAGGGTTTTATTAACCCCATGCATATAAAGGAGATTATAATGAAATTATTAAATTAATGTTGACAGCTCGTGCAGACTAAGAAAAAAATCCCTTAGACATATATTTTGGTAAACATTTGTTTAATCTCTTCTTCTAAATAAATAAAGCTAAATAAATATTTGAATAGATTAATAATTTTTTCTAAGTCTCATGAGATACTACCTCTCCTTCAAATATGCAAATGGATGTATATGGAATCATCAGATCAGTGTGCTTCCACCATTTCCTGTAAACATGTCTAATTTATTCTTCCTAATTCCTTTTCCTCAGTATGCATCAGATTTCACTTAGCATTTCAATCCTATCGTGGTACTCCATGAAACAATCAGAATAAACTCTGCTTAGAATACAGTGCACTTCATACATTGAAGTGCAATTGAGCTTGAGTACTTTTACAAAACGGGAACAAAAAGCTGAAAGTAGCAACAGAGTCCCTAATTCCTTAAATGGCACAGTATTAGGCTACTAGTGGATTCTGCATGTTGGAGCTTATACATTGTGTTAAAACTTGTTAATAATTGAATCTTTAAAAGCCAGAATATCATGAGAAAAAAAAAAAAGTTCTAAGATTTCTGTCAATAGATTTTACCATTTGGTGCCAAAACATACATTAACAGTTACCTGTTCAGCTGACCAACAACAAACTCCCTCACCTTTTAAGAGCTGAAGATACAGGCAAAACACACAAAATTCCCATAAGTTTACTGGCTTCTTAGTGTGTTTAGATAGAAACAATGTCCTGTCAGATAAAACATAATATTAATACTACATGACAAATTGTAATTCATTGTAACATGATGTGATGTGCTAATAAAATACAACTTGTAAATGTGTATTACCTATGGCAAACTAAGTCCTGTCAAAACTAATGAAAATTAAAGCATTTTCCTGTCACTGATGAATAGAATTTATTTTTATGCTATTTCTTTCTGATCTATAAACACACTGGGGTATTGATAAGATAAGTCTAAAAACTATTTCTGTCTAAAGAAGTGGAATTTGGAGAAAGATCAAGGCAGTTTGGAGAAAGGTGGAATTTATGAAAAGGAGGCATATGAAAGGATGAAAATGTTGCACTTGGCTGGCTGAGGTCACATATGACATGGCATAACCTGTACACCTGCAGTGAGATGCTATTGAGTTTCTCATATCATGCCTGAATACTGTCCTCAGAAACATTGTTGTCAAAAGAGGTTCAGCTGAAATAAAATGTTGATTAACAGGCATAGTGACATTTTCCCATGAGTAGAACCTGTGGCAGTTCTGCATCTGGCTGGTATTTGGAAGATATTTCAGCTATTTTTCAAGTTCATCTCCAGCTGAAGATGACTAATGTGCTAACTCTAAAGGATTGCTGGAAGCTAAGCCCCGGGGCTGCTTGAGAGCATAAACTTCAGCTCATAGTTAATCTGACCAGACTTCCAGGTAAGGAACAGGTATGGGAAATGATTTCAGAATATTGTGTGCTTGGGAAGATCAGCATGCATGCCAGCAAATCTGACTGCTAGAAGTCTTTGCCCACTTCTCAAATTTTAATTCTCAGTCACTCTCTTCAAAATCCTCTAAAACTTCATGCCTAAGCTTACACACATGTTAGTGTGCACACTTAAACTACTCCTTTTTTTTTGCTTAAGTTCCAGCCAGCATTGCTTTTCTATGTGCTTCATAGCATCATACTTACTGTTTTATTTAGCTTTTGTAGAAGGTGAGATTCATTTTCCCTACTAAACTATCTTACTAAGACATTCTTTAGACATCTCTTGTGTCTAAAGGAATTACTAAAAATTAAGAATCGTAGCAATGATCACTTTATGTTGTCTACACATATGCAAGCAAATGCACACATGCACATCTACAAATATATACATCCTTTGGTATCCATTATAATCATTACCACTTTACAAATCAAAGATCTCTTATTTTACAAAAGGAGGGAACACAGTTTCCAGAGATGAGTTGATAACTAAGCAGAGCTTTTTTAAAGTAGGGAAGCTGAGTTGCAGATCCATACAGTGCTTGGGATCTTTGCCAGGGTATGGTTCATGAAAAGGACTGGTCTTCCCAGGAAAGGGCCAAAAGAGCAGCTGATTACATACACAAAATTAATGATCTAGGCTGGAAGTGCCATAACACTCATAATCAGGAAGGATAAAAGTATTGAACCTTCAGTTTAAACACTTGAATTTCCTACTTTGCATTTGGATCTGATCTTCCCTAGTGCAAAATTTGATTGGTTAAAACACAGAGATCCAAAATCTTGGAATGGGAAAATCTTTGACATACCTCTCGTATTCCAGTTTTCCTCATCTTTATTCTCTGATGATACAAGAAGGATTGCATAACTAATTCCACAAAATCCCTTTCTAAGCTTAATAATTGTGTATACATCTGAATTGTGTTCTCAATTCTTTGTAGTTGTGTGGTGTACACTTTTGTGGAAGAGGTTTTGACAGAAGTCTTAAACTTAATCAGCTATTAAAATGCTGATTTTGATAAAAAGGTATTATTTACCTAGTACAAACAAGCGCTGGAAGTTATTTTCTTTGCTTTTTAATCGTAGAAGAGTGTGTTTCAGAGGGATTTGGAGAAAGACTGTTCTATTTACAACAGTTGAAGTAAGAAGCAATCTTTTGGTAAATAATTGATCTCTTCTCTTTGGTTGCCAGCAACAGAACCCAAAGAAATGGCTTGAAGTTGTGCCAGGGGAGGTTAAGGTTGGATATCAGAAAAAGGTTCTTCACCCCAGAGGGTGGATGGGCACTGGA
This sequence comes from Sterrhoptilus dennistouni, assembly GCA_013397095.1. NCBI lineage: Eukaryota > Metazoa > Chordata > Aves > Passeriformes > Zosteropidae > Sterrhoptilus > Sterrhoptilus dennistouni. The sequence goes on along the minus strand of VWZU01017021.1, from coordinate 1,982,275 downwards.
CCAGCTCCCCAGGGAAGTGGTAACAGCACCAATCCTGAGACAGAGAAGCATTTGGACAATACTCTCAGGCACGTTATGACTCTTGGGGACAGTCCTATGCAGGGCCAGGGGTTCAACTCAATGATCCTTGAGTGTTCCTTCCAACTCAGGTTATTCCATGATTTTCTGTGGTCTATTTGAGTTTAAAGATTAAATGAGAGTACAGAGAATCAGAAACTAAGCATCAGTACTGTGGCAGTGAATAGAAGTTTGAACTGAACTGAAAGTTAAAGGAGAATTGTGTTAATGGAACAACAGCTATGGTAAGATACTTATGGAAATGCATCACATCTAAAAATGTAGACTTAATCTCTATTAAACTGAAAATCAAATTTCCATTCATAACATCACAAAAGATTATTACCTATAATTTCTGCATATAAATCTCCCAGAATTATGTCCTGGCACAATAAGGCTTAGAGTGGAGAAAATATCCTAGATCCAAGTAATAAACAGATAAAAATTGAGCTGTAGAATTGAAAGTCTAGTAGAATTGTAACTAATATGACATTAATAACATTTCACAGAAAGAGATTTCTTTTTCTGATTAAAAATTTCAAGTGCAGTCTTTAGAAAATTTACAAGTTACAGACAGAGTTTAGTTTTTTTTGTTTTTGTTTTTTTTTTGGTTTTTTTTTTTTTTTTTTTTTTTTTTTTTTTGTTTTTGTTTTTGTTTTGCTTTGTTTTAATAAAGTCTCCCTAGTGAAATGGAAATATTTTTTTATTGTACAGTGGACATCTTATTATCTCTAGATTTCTAATTGGAAACTAGAGCCTTTATATTCACTGCATGAATATATATTCCTATCAATTTGTTGGGGAAGACAGTTGTAATATTATGTGTAATCCCTAAATCTGTTATATTGTGATTGGTTTCATTATGTGCAACTGATTCATTGTCCAGAAAATTAAGCAATATGATTTCCTTACATTGCTGTTATACTGAGATTGAAGTAGTTATTTACCATCACCATTTACTGTAGGCTGTAGTATATCATTGCCCAACATTTCTGGTTCTTTTACATTGCATTTCTGCTTTTGGCTGGGATGGAGTTAATTTTTGTCCTAGTACTTAACTGGTGTCAAACCACAAGTACCTTTTCATAGAATTTACTTTATTTTTTAATTACTTAGCTAAGTTTGGTGAAGAAGAAAACTGAGACATCTATAAAAATAAATCAGAGCATTTTTTTTAGGATAACTCAAGAAATAATTGTTCTGAAATAGAATTATGGTGAGAATTTCCAGCATAAATAAGGGCTTCTTGCGACATAACCATAGAAGACAGAAAAAAAAAAAAAAAAAAAAAAAAAAAAAAAAAAAAAAAAAAAAAAAAAAAAAAAAAAGAAGAAAAGATAGTTTTTAATAGGAGGCAAAATGAGATTATTCAACATGTACTTCAGTTTTTCCCTGAAATGACTAGAAAAAGCCCTTAGGAGGTAGTGTAAGGCTTTTACTATCATTTACAAGCAACATGTTTTGAATATCAGCTATAGTACCTATTACAATATTAAGAGAAGTGCTACCTTTAAAAAGAAAATTCACTTCAGATTCACACTTTATAATTTTTCTGTGGACTCTTTCCTAGCTACATCTCTTATGAACATAGGTTTGTTTTTTCAAAATATTCCATTTTTTACAAACAGGATCTAGTACTTCCAGCTTTCACTTGGGATTCCATAGATGGGCTTAACTTGTCACTTCTGCCACAGATTTCTAATGTGACGTAACAGAAGAAATGGGAGAAGTGACCTGAAAGTGACACCTCTCTGTGTTTCATGGAGGAATGAGGTTCTCTGTTCTACCACTATGCATGAAGGGTAGAAAACATTGTCCTTTCCTCATTCCACTGGGATTTGGGAACCAAGACACACTGCTTGGAGTAGGACTCAACCTTCATGTTGCTAAAATTGGGATGAATCCTTGATTCTCTCATACAGTGTCATGCTCAGACACTCACAAGGTCACACTCAGACCAAGAAAATATATGTGAAATAGTATATCAGGAAACACTTCTGATGTTTGCAAGCAAAACTGAAAGATAATAATCTTTAATTATGTTCTTTAATGCTAAAGGAAGACTTTTCAGAATGCAAGATATCTTCAGGAAAATAAAGAACAGAAGGCCTTTGCGGGCCAGGATCTAAAAATGAAAAGGGTTCAGATTTCCTCTTCCCAATAATTTTATTTTCTTTGATTTTTTTTTTTTTTTTTTTTTTTTTAATGTAATTACAGCTCTAGGTCAGAGGGGCCACAGCAAGTCTTATTAGACAGCTTGCATTTAAATACCTTAACATAACAAAGAACAAGTTTAAAACTGTAAATTCCATCCTTTTGAGTCTATATTCAAGTGAAAAAAGAATTTGTGAAATGAAAAATCGGGATGGTCTTAAATCTGTAGAACTGTTTAAATACTGTTATATTTTGTTCTAAGAATGATCAAAGAGAATTAAGTATACATGTGACTAACCAGTGTCAATAGCATGCAAAGTGTAATTACCCTACCCTGAAGTACATCTAATGTCAAATTCAATTAACAATACCATCTGAAAAATGCTTTCATAATGAATTTCAAACAATTGACTGATCTTTTAATAATAGTTGATGGTTAGACATTCCAAAGGCCAGTGGGAAAACACTGCCTTTTACTGAGGAAAATTACAGCAACATTTAATTTAGTAGTGCTATTTTTTTCTTTGAATGGTCTTCCACAACAAAATAATAAATTTAAGCAGAACCTTAGAACAATCAGACAGGAATCAAGGCATATTTGCCTAATAAAGACACAAAAAAAAGGTAGTCTGCTGAATGCATCTTATTAAGACAAAGTAGATTTTTAAGTTTTGACTGATCTCAGAAGACAGATACTTAAATATTGCTGAATCTATTAGAAGTGTCTTGGACTGTTTTTGAAGTAGAAACTCTTCAGAAAAACCTAGAGAAAAAAAAATGAACAAATTCTAGTGAATTTAATTCTAAGAAAAAGGAAGAAAATCATACATGAACAATGGATGTGATTGAAAGGAGGCTGAGGGAAAGGGGAGGACCTTTAAGGTTGTTTCAGAAGAAGCTCTTTTATAACAATTTCCCCCCTCATAACTTTTATTGCTGAGCAGATGTCACAGGTGTGAAATATCCCTTTGGTCAGTTTAGGTAAGATGTCCCAGCAGTGTCCCTTCCCATCCTCTACTCCACCCCCAGCCCCTCATTGTTGAGGAGGGACTGCTGGAGACACAGCGTTGATGCTCTTTGAGTACAGCTCAGCACTGGCCAAGACACTGTTGTGTTATCAACACTCCTACAAATGCAAAAGAGCAGTATTGTAAGTATTGTAGCCTTTGGTTTTAGTTAGCTTGGAATCTAAATAGCAGCCTACAAAAAGTTTCCCTGTTTTTACAGCCCTAGAACATTATATTATCTCAAATCAATTACATACTGTGTATAGTTCTAAAATGTTTAACAATTCTACCATGAAAATTGCTATATGCCCATTATCATTACAAAAGAGGAAATAACATGTTATAACAATTTAAATTCAAGGTAGGGAACTTGGCACTTGTGGTTCTTGTAAAAAATCTTCTTTGGATAATAATATTTTGTTATCATAACTGTAATTTAATGTATCATATGCCATAGCTTGGAAATGTCAAGTGATACCATAATAAATTGCAAATCCATTTAAATTCTACCTTTTACTTAGTGGTTACTGCCCCCTCAAATCTGAAATATGACTAGATAATATAAAGGAAATGCTGATATCCTTAAACTACAGGCTGAGAGAGAAATCACTGAGGATTTAAGGAAAACAATCCTAAGGAACACAATCCATATGCTTTTTTTAATCCTCAGGAATATGTTTGTATACCAACGCTAATAATTTGACTTACGTTGTATTTAAAAGCAAAGAAGATGACCTTGAAGAATTTGGACCCAAGTGAGAGGTAAAGCTGAGATGAACAGTCTGTAATAGCCTTGCAACAAATCCTGAACAGTGCTTTATTCTCTAATCCATTGTTGTTCTCCTTGGATTCACCTCTAGTTTAGTGAAAGCTAACCAAACTGAAAAAGATCCAGCCACAAAAGAAGCAGAAAAACCCAAGCATGAAACTATGAGGTCAATCCTATAAATTTCTTGTTAAGAATAACTCAAAGGCCTCAGAACTGTGAAAAACCCTTTCATTAGAATTCTTAACTGATGAACTTAACACATAGCCCATTTCTGCTTTGTATGCACTGTGCATAGTACAGCAGTGATGCATTTTGAGAAGGAGAGATATTATTTACCATTATAAAATGTCATGTGTTTTCCTGCCAAAACCCTTTGCCCATCTTAAAAGTAATTAGTTTTGTCATGACTATTCAGAAGTCATTAATAGAAAATTCTGGCTGATTAAGCACGTCCAGGGCCAAGACTCACAAATAGTGATTCCTCTGATTTACATGGATTCCCAGAGTAAATGTTTATCTGATACTGAGCCAAATTGCCTAAATCCTTTGTATTATGTTATTAAAGATTACTTTTGCTCTTGATCACACAATTTCACTGCCCTTATGAAAAATGGGGGAGAAGGCTCAAATACCTATTAATTACTTGTGGGGACTGAAGTCTAAATGCATTTAGCCATTGTTCAACAGGTAGCATTTCCAATAGCTTTTATATTTCCCTGTTGGTAGGAGACAGAAACTTGAAAAATTAGCACAAAACCTGCTTTTGAAAAAAAAAAAGGTCTCCCACTCCACACAGTAAACCAGGAGCGTGTAGTCTCTGTTGACTATTGCCTTCTTCCCCATCTACCAATTTCATATATTCTATTGACAAGTCTCCAGAGAAATATTGGTTACACTGCACTGCTCACATTTTGAAAACATCTGCAAATCAACCACTGCCAAAGTTAAGAACATGTAAGAGTAGGCTACATTCAGAGAAAGGGGCAAAACAAACAAGGAAACAAACTCTGCGATGGAAACACAAATGTTAATTCTTAAAAATTAATTTTCTTCTGAAATTCATATCACTACTTAAATTGCTTCTTTCAACAAATTGTTTTCTAGATTTTTCTACAAAGACACATGAGTTCATGAAGAGATAAACTTGAAAACTGTCTATAATATTGTGTGTGTATTGTGGAACTGTTTGTTGATTAAGCAGAAATTAAGACATTTTTATTCAGAAGTTTTTTCCAGTCAGACAAAGAATAACGTGAATCATTCTTAAATTGCGAAGGAGGTGTTTCTAAGTATTCTTAATTGTGTTCTGTGATGCCTTATCTATAGGAAGAAATACCAATCCAATTCTATATGCACTGTTATAAATCTAATAATTTTAGTGTAAATATTTTTTAACACTGTCTTTTCTGTTGTGAGTTTATAAGGTTTCAGCTTAGTATTACAGATCATGAATTAATAATATTTGTTTTCTATTAAACTAAGGAGCCACATAAATTACCTTTATTACTGTAAATAACATAAAAGAGTGAGGGAAGCTATATAGTGAAAATCATTCTGAAGAGAAAGCTTTTAAAATGATACTGGCATTGCAGCAATGGAATCACACTGGGATTTGGATTAATATTCTAAAAGTTAGAGAACACAGGTGGAAACTAACATTTTGAAAGATTTATACTCCCATTAGATCTGTAAAGTTAAAGAAGGTTTGAGAAGTTTTTGTACGTTTGGATAAGCAAAATGTTTAAGACGATTTCCCATGACAGTCTTGCTCACAGCTAAAAGAACATGAAAAAGAACTCATTCACATGGTAGCAGTGATGCAACCTAGGAAGAAAACAAAATTATTTATTTCTGTCTTTCAGCTTCTTGCCAGACTGAAACGTATTTTATATACTACCTTTTACTAAACTTTTTTATTTTCCATAAATCTCCCAAGACTTAGATCATATCAATTTTCATTAGAGATAGATCTGTTGTAAAAGTAACATGAAAGTGTAAATAAAAATAACTTGAAAATTATGTAAATCAGGGCATTTATGAAGAATATTCCACATATAGAATGATACCTAGTCTCTCTTAAACAAATTATTAAGGATCATACATTTGATAACATAAATATGCACATTTATATTGCTGTCAGCAAAAAAAAAAGTAAGTTATTTACAACAGCAAAAACGGTGTTTCATATTAGTTTTTGAACAGTTTGGGAATGTTTCATTTCCTGAATACTGTCTCTGTCAGCATTCTGGAAGTGAAAGAGTCAGAGAGACATTGCTGCAGCATCCAACCAGATGTGTCTTTCTCTTCTGAACTTAGTTTTGTGAAGTGTATAAAAGCAAATAATAGAATCGATTACTCAGCTCCATAATGAATATTCATTGTGCATTGTTTGATTGCAGCCCCTGGCAGGAAGAATTAAAAATAGTACAGAGGCCTTCAGAGGATATATTTTCCCTCATTTCCATACGTCTCCTTTGACATCCTGTACTAGTTTCACTACTGTTTCAAAGAGTGAGAAAATTATTGGAGTTTAGATATAGAATCTCACTCAAAATCTGTTGAGCTACTAGGTTTCAGTTTAACAGCTTTGAAAAAGTGAGCTTTCTATGCTTTTGTTCATTTTAGGAAAAAAGAAAATACAAGATAAATATTCAAAGTGGCATTCAGTACTATTGCAATAAATTATGGAAGGTTATTATAATTGTATTGAACAAATAAATTACTAAATATAACAAATAAATATATAAGTAATAGAAATAAATATATAAATATATAAATAAATTTCTGAATTTTAAACTTAATCATCATGTGATGTCAGGTTAAAAAACTGTGCATGTTTTTCATTTTCTTGCCTTTCTAGAAGTCCATTCTGGGACTTAGCATTAAGACAATAAATCCATGTTTCCACATGTGCAGGTAAACTACCTGTTTAAGTTCCCATTATAGAGAACAGATGTTCAGTTGGGTAGCCAATATGACTTAGACTTACTCAGCTTGTCTCCAGCACAGGTGGAGATTAACCTGCACAGTAAATTGTATTAACTTCATGAGCTGTCATTTAGGAGTGATGAATATGTGTATCTCCCACTTTATCTCATGCTTTCTTATATTTAGGCGGTATTGTAATTAGAATCAAAATATCTTAGTGTTCTTAGACTGGGATATTCTTGTTTCAAACACTAGTACTCAGAAAAATATAGAAATTGTGGAGATTGACACCAAAAATATATTTGTGATATCAGAGGTGATTTATCTGTCTTGTGGAAAAGGAGAATCAGTCTTAAGATATCCTGTAGACAGCCTCTAGGCCAGGAGATTGCTGGTGTGTGTCCTGATAGCAATAGTGAATTGTCCTTTGGAACTGGCAAGGCACAAGACATAGATATAATATAGCAAATTCCATCATTTCCTTGAAAATTCTTTAAGAAGAGAATTTTATGTCATTGCAGATTTATCTGCCCATTTTTCTGTCCATTTTCTGCCCTTTGTCATAAAGAAACCTGGGGAATCAGTTTTCTCTGTTATTGCATTTCTACTTGTAGGTCCAAAACATGTTGTTATTTGTGACCTGACATGATTATTTAATTTCCACTGGAAAATCAGTAATTTTGTAAAAAATTATATTTTTATTCCAGAGGATTCTTTATATTGTTTAGCTAGTTAATTGTAGACATGGAGAGATTGGTAAAGAGTAGATTTCCATGTATAATGTGCAGCATTTTGCCTTATTAGTCCTACAATTCATTGTATCCCAGAGGGCCCCAATTCTGTGTTATTTTACTCTTATTGGAATTCTGTTACTTCTTTAGGATAAGCGTAAAATATTCGTAATCAGATCTGGAATTTTGTCATAGTCATTTTGAAAAAATAATTTACATGTACACAAGGAAAAATAAAACCAGGAGAGGAAATCATCCAAGCATTTAAGACTAAAAGAAATACATTGAAAACAGTTTGCTCCTCAACTACAACACTGCAGATACCTAACAGTATTATAATTTCAAAGAAACAAAATATATTTTACTATTAAATAGATATATAAACAAATGTCTTTACCCATTGCCTCAAGACTTTCCAGTAAGCTGCATATGGTATACAATTATTTGTTACCTTCCTCTCTATATCCTTACCTGTATTTTTCAAACTAAGGCAAGAAAAATGGAGCCTGTAGTTTTATATTTTATCTTGAGTGACTAACATCTTTCTTAGAGATCTGAAAATGTTCTAGTGCTGCTAGGTACCCCATATTCTTTCTGCTTCAGCAACTCAGTTTATCACCCAGGGTCATAGATTGTAACTGAGTCTATCTTTTAGTTTCTTGGTTGCCTTTTGGTTGATGGAAAATGACATGAACTGGAAATGTGGACTTGCAGCCTAGAAAGCCAAGTGTATTCTGGGCTGCATCAACAGGAACATGGCCAATAGGTCAAGGGAAGTGATTGTGCCTCTCTATTCTGCTTTTATGACAACCTGCCTGGAGTGCTGCATCCAGCTCTGGTGTCGCCATCATAAGAAGGACATGGAACTGCTGGAGCAAGTCTGAAAATAGAATTTGAGATCTTTCCTACAGTATCTTGGTCTGAATATTGTGGGGTTCTTACCACATAAAATTTTGTGCAACATCTATACATATTCTGCTAGAACACTACTGTTACTAGACAAAAGTATACGGTGATATATTCACATCTCAAACACAAGGGGATTGTTGGAGTTTCTGTCTGTGACCATTGTTACATGTCAGTGAAGCAGTGAATGGATTAAACAAGTGAGCATGGAACAATGAAAACTAACAAGGGATATGCAAACTATTAAAAGGTAAAAGATTAAAAGCCTTAATGTTCCAATAATCGTAGAAAGGGCTTAGCTAAGGACCCTAAAGACTCTAATGAAGTTTTTGCCACTTTAAATTGAGTAAATTTTTTTGAACAAGTAAGAAATAATAAGGACTAGTAAGAGAACACGAAGACTGGAAACAATACTGGGACAAAATGGAAAGATAGTTTAATAATTAAGACTTTAATTAAGCAATAATGTGAATCTTGCATTTGTATCTTCTATGAGCTCTGGGACAAATTATTCCACATAGTAGTCGTCTCAGCAAATGTTATCTGTAGTCATAATCAATATAGGAAAAGAGGAGCTGAGCTTATCAGAACACTTGAGCAGATGTTTATGGTCCCTAGATGTATCCTTTTGGCTGTAGAAACCGTCTCATGATTAGTGATTGCCAGATAAAGCAGCTTGGTGTCTCCCCCAGAAAGCAGTTTCAGTACTAAGTGTAGCAGATAAAAAGACAGGTTAGGGTAGCAGGCAATCAGAGTTCAGACAAGTAATTAAATACAGTGACGTAGGCACTTAGACTTAAGACCTGGAGTGCACAGACTTCAGGCTGCATACTCTGAGTAGTGTAGCTAATGCTTCTAGGACTCCAGGCGAAACATTGGTATATCCAGCAGTTTGGTATCCCATGGGGGAGAGGAAAAGAATCAGTAACCACACAGTGGTAATCAGTATTAGTAACAGCAAATCCTACTTAATGTTGATAGAGTAAGACTCCTAAACAAAACATTTTGTCTAAAAGCGAGTAGAAGAAAATATAAATGTAAGGATTAGGATGTTTATCTTAATCCGTACCAGAATGAACCAGAATGACTGGTAAAAAAGGAGCAGAATTATCATGAAGTAAATCTACTGAAAAATAAAAGCAAAAGCAGCTAATTACATAACTTATACTAAAAATAAAGGGTTATAACTTTGAATTTTCCAACTTTTTCTTTTTTTTCTCCCAAGGATAGTTCTGCAAAGGCATTAATAAACTTTAGCTTACATAAGCTGCCTAAGAAACAAAACGTCTGACCTGCAAAACATGTATAACATTTACAAATGGCTGCAATCTAACTCAAACCATGAAAAGTTAAAAAGTATTGGGTTTTGTATAGTGGAACTGAAATCCCACAGGATTGCACTGAGTTTCCAAGTTTCTCCAGCTGTTCTTTAATGAATTGCTTCCTCACAAGGTTTCTGCAAACCAGTACAATAGTTAAATGAGCTCTATGAGTCAGCAAGGGGAACATTGGATGGTAGTTTCTACAGCTGCTAACAGAATGTAGCTGCTTCCAGGAAAGCTACTACTGCCTTTTTGGGATGTTAATAGTCCAACGAGCCTGGCACTGAGGTGGACAGCTATATCGGAAGGGAGTTGCTCTAGCCATCAGGGGAGCATGGGAGATTGATAAAGTCTAACACATGCCCAGAGTGTTGAGCCACCTGTAAATGTATCTGTAAGGGTCCAGCCTTGCAGATTGGCTTAAAATAATTTGAGCCAGACTGCTCCTCAGAGGTGTTTTGTAAAGTAAAAGGTTTAATAAATGAAAAATAACAAACGCTACAAAAGGCAAAAGAAAAGCCATGCACAGGTGTCCAGGAAACCTCTGGCACCCTGTTAGAAACACTCCAAAAAGCCTCTTAGTTCCTTTGTGTTCCCTCCTAAATACTGAATGTTTTAGGAGGGACAATTTGGCTTGCTGCCAATGGGGAGAGGTACAAGATTTGAAGAACAGCGAAGAAGTTCAATAGATGCTTCTCTCTTGGCACTGAGCCAATCCCTGTCTAAAGGGAATCGAAGTTTCTGGGTTCTTTACCTTATAAGAAATGCAAGGGGTGAGTCTTAGACTTTTCCCTATATGGAAAATACTTGCTGGGTGTGGGAAATGCATTCCTACAGAAGATGTTTGGTCAAATCTGCAGACCAGGAGGAAAAAAGAGACATCGGCTGAAGAAACCTTGAAATTTTCACTTCTGAAATGCATTTAAATAAATCTTGGCCTGCAAACCTGGTCAAGCTAATGCCCTGACACTTGGTAATGCTGCTGTCTGCCTTCCCGGGACCTCTGCTGCTTTGCTCACCAATGCTGTGGTCTTTTTGGCTGGTTCACAGCAAGAACAGCTGTGGTGTGCACAGGGTTGGAGAGACAAACAACTCAGCAGATGGGGAGCAGCAGAAATTTGTAAAATGAGTTGTAGGAGCCTGGGAGAATCACTCTAAATTTATTTTGAAGACTTAGGAAATGGAATGATTTGGTTCCTTGATTTCCATATGAAATATTGATATGATTTAGTATTTCCCTGAAGTATTGTATTTCTGCCAATATTTTTTAATCAGCATTTTTAATCTCATGACATATTCAAAGAAGTTAAACATTTTTTCTTGTCCCATGTAAGTGGAAAACAAGAAAAGCTGATACTTAATACTATTATCCATTTCTAATTTATACTTTTAATTTAAAGAGTCAATTTAGCCTTTCAAGAAAAACAAACTAAAAAAAATCCACCAAATGTCATATAATTTGGGGCTGTAATATCCAACAGAGAAATCCAACCCAGCTGTTAAGACTGTCAGTATCCATTCTCTTGACCTTTTAGTCTTGAAACCATGTCCTTCTTCCTTGTTCCTGGAGATTTCTAGGCCTGGGATGAAGTTTTTTTCTTTCTATTGTAAAATATCTCTCTTTAGCTTTAGGGCTAAATTAAAAATCTGTTTGTCTGATTTAAGACTTAAAAATGTTCTTGGTTTTTGTATTATTACTGACTAAAGTTTTTGCTGCTCAGTTGGGGGTGGAAAATAGCTGCTCAACAATGGAACCCAGATTGACTTTCCTTCATTAACTTTGAAAGAATATAAACATCCTGAACAATGTATTAATTCAAAATTCATCGTTTCTCCTAATGTTTTAATCAGGCTTTAGCAACTGATTTTATTCTTCAAGGAAGTCAGTAATAAGATAATAAAATAGAACTCCACTAAAAAAATGAATTGAAACTGCATTTCAGAAGATAACTTAGCCCTACTACAATGGAAAAATTTTAAGGATTTAGACATAGACACAACAAAATTTTCCATCTTCTTATATATATACTTATATATATATGGAAAAATGAAATTCAGCTTCATAATTTCTATTTGTTGTGATTAGCATAGACAGAAATTTACAAAACTTTTATATATACACACACATATATTTATTATAATAATTTTGGATATTTATTTTAATAGTTTTGAATATATCTTCTAAATAATTTTTCAAATCCTCATTGATTCCCTCATGGGGAATTCATACAATTATTTTATGAAAAAAAAAAAAAGAGAAGCTGAAGATATGTGTAGAGAAATGCATGCATTATCATATGTACACACACATCCTAAAAAATATTTCACTAATTATCAACAGATATTGGAATGCCGCCACAAATTTATGAGCTCTTAAAATTATTCTTTATTATGTTACTTCTTTCTTTCTTTCTTTCTTTCTTTCTTTCTTTCTTTCTTTCTTTCTTTCTTTCTTTCTTTCTTTCTTTCTTTCTTTCTTTTTCTTTCTTTCTTTCTTTCTTTCTTTCTTTCTTTCTTTCTTTCTTCTTTCTTTCTTTCTTTCTTTCTTTCTTTCTTTCTTTCTTTCTTTCTTTCTTTCTTTCTTTCTTTCTTTCTCTGAGTCATACAACATTGTCCAATGAGATTATTGTTAAATCATTCTTGATTCCCTGTCACATATAAAGAACAGTTCTGTGAATGTAATTAATTGATTCAGAGGCACAGAATTTCTTTTTCAGGGTACTAGGATGGTCACATATTCTAATCACTTTTGGAAGGTAATTAGAGAATCTTGCATGAAAGCTGAACACAATCTTTTTTTTTATCTAATACAAGAATGAATTTTCCTGAAAGTAAACTGCAAAAGGCTGGAGGAGCTGGAAATTACAGCCACAGAGCACTGAAGATTTGTTCTACTCCTTCGGTTCTTGTTTGGAATTACAGTTTAACTGTGTCAGAAAAAGAGCTTCGGGATTATTTTAACTGGAAGCTTTGCCTTTACACTGTAGTGGTAACAGTGTGCTGAGAAATGATCAGCCTGGAGGAGCTCCCTTTATGTTGATGGTAGTGAGTCACTTCAGAAATACCAGTCACATGTCAGAATTTTTATGGTTTAGTTTTTCAACATCTCTTATCTGTGCCAGAGTACATGGCTCATTTGACAAAGATGAGAGGTGGAGATTACGTGACCTGAGCTGTGCTCAGGCATTAGCATTGTTTTGACAACTCTGCAGAAGATGTTACAGCACATAAAAGCTCTAAAATATGTTGGCAACTGAAGAGGAAATGTGCTATGACCTGTCAGCAGATGATGGCTCCTAACCCATTCTACTAAATCCTGTAGCTCAACAACTGACAGTTGAAGCCTACTGTTGATTTTTATGAAAAATGTTGCAATTGCACTTTCAGAATTCATCTGTTACTCATCCCTGCAGTAGCAAAAACCTTGCAGTGTGCTTCTGTGCCGTCTATCTTCCTCTATAAATATCTCTACAGGAAGACTATGCATGTATGAAGAAATAAATGATAAATAAATATGAATGAAGAAAGTGAAATGAAATATTTTCAAATTCTTCAGGTATTATTCTTCAAAGGAAACTTTTGGATTTTAAGAAATTAATGGTAATGAGCTGTCTTCAAAGACTTTCCAACATCTCCTTCTTCCTTTTAAAAAAACTGGGAGATTGAATGCAAGTCAATTTACAACTTCATGAAATTCTAACTCATTGACTTTCCAGAATATAAATGTTTTTCATGAGGCAAAGACTTGCCTTATTTCTACACTACTGCAGAAAGATGCTGCTTCTTTTCCTGAAGAGATCTCAGTGTTCTGTCTTATTTTATGAAGTAAGAGGGAGTGAAATAATTTATGTCTGGGAAAGAATTTCCTGTCTGGATCTGTTGCCTCAGGACAGGATGGCCATAGGCCCAACCTCCCTCTTAAAAGTGGGAAGGAATTTCTCAGTGCCTAAAAAAGAAATGCAAATGGAACAAAAAAGGCTACTCTGAAAGCTATTTTTAAAATGTCTTCTGTTTATTTATAAACTTTATAAATAATGACAAATCAAGTATCTTTTCCTGAATCCTTCAAATAATGAAAATACATTAATCAGAAACAACACTTGGGAAACGGATCATACATTGTGTCTATGCACATAAAAACTGCCTGGATAGATTGGGAAAACCAGGGACAAAAGCCTATGAGAAATGTTCACCAAAAAGAAGTGGCCCTGGAAAGAGGGGACCTAGAAGGAAAGTGGTGAAGCCACTGGCTGGAGGAAAGATACTGGAGGTGGAGGAAGTGTGTGAAATTGGGGAAGACACGTAGATGAATAGAGGGGGAAGCTGGGGACTCTGCTGGTAACACCTGAGACTGGTGACTGACTCCAAGGACTGGCAATCCAAGCAAAATCCAACACAACTTTAGGACTTTAAAATTGTCACATGTATTTCAATTAATTTTTTATGCAAAACTAAATAAAGTAAAAAATTGATGAAAGAGTTCAAATTATCCTTAATAGCTGGTATGTTATTGAAATTCAGAAAATAAACATTTGAGCAATGATGATGTAAAAAGCAGTGTTTATTTTTCTATCTTTACTGTATTGATCCATCCAGGAAGTGACTGTTTCATAAAGCAGGAGATTTGTTTAAAAAACAATGGCCAATGTAATTGAAATGTATTATTATGATCATTGATGACAGTAACCTGAAGTGAGCAAACAAATGGTTTTCTTTTTTTTTCTTTTAATGATAGTTACTAAATGATCTAGTGGTGTTGTAACTCTCATTGTCTGAAACATCTAAAAAGCAATTTGGGTTTTTTTGGCTTCTTGGGCTTCAGGGACTATGGCTGCCTTGGTTTTTTATTGCAGCATCATGTTGAAATTGACAACATTTGTCTCTGGCAGTTCTATAGCATAGCAGGTGCTGTCAACCTTCCTAAGAGAGGTCTAGAAAAATAAAATTTTCAGTGCTATTATGCAAATGAGTTATACTTCCAGATGAGATCATTGAATCATGAATGATTTGGGTTGGAAAAGACCTTTAACATCATCAAGTCCAACCATTAACTGAGCATTGCCAAGTCCACCACTGAAAGTTTTCACAGACCTCCAGGGATGGTGACTCAATGATTTCCCTTGGCAGCCTGTTCTAGGGCTTGGCAACCCTTTCAGGGGAGAATTCTTTCCTAATGTCCAATCCAAATCTCCACTGGTACAACTTGAGGCCATTTCCTCTCATCCTAGAAGATACCAAGAGTTTAGTACCAGTTTAGGTACGAAGAACAGAAAATAATTTCCTTGGAATGATGCAGTGTATCTTGAGGATCTCTTATCAAAATGTCTAAATACTCTCTAAAAACACATCTAACCAGTCAACATGACATAATAGCTAGTGACAGTCTGCATTTCTTCTTTTTCAGCAAATAAATGTAATCTGGCAGGCTAACAGGCTATTTTACTTTTCCTGTATTCTGTATTTGGAAAGACTACAACTGAGAACTCCAAAATCTTCCTGGTAGATCTGTCACTTAGGAAACAAACAAAAAAATATATCCAACCTTTCATATTCAGTAAATGGTATCTCAGTTTTTTGATTATCATACATCTGTCAATCATCTTTTTTAGTTCTGACTTATAGCACAACAATTATTGATTTTGAAACCTATATTATTATCATATTAAATCTTAACATTTAAACCCCTGTTATTTCCTGTTTGTTGTGATAGTCCTTCCTGTAGAGCAATCTAAAATGGCTTTATATACATTCTCCAATCTTCTTTCCCTCATTCATTTACTTCTCTCTTTATAAGAAGAACTAGAAGTCTTTCCTGCACTCGTATAAATGTATTACCTCGTCACTAGCTATGCTATGATTGACTGACAGAATTTTTTGTTTTCAAGTTTTACAATTTATTTTTTATAGATAAGTATCTGAAAATCTTTTCAAGAAGATGATTAGAAGTAAATGATTATTGTAAAATATGTTATTGAAAGATTTCTGTATAATATCTTATACTTCTTGTGAGAGTATAATTTTGTGTTTAATAGAGTTACCTTTTTAATGTAGTTAGATGGAATGAAGTGCCATTTTGGAGTGAAGGGAATGATTTTAAAGCATGCTGATTTGTAGTCTCAGAGCACAAAATCTCCCACATCAGCAACAGAAAGCTCAACATTTCCCACGATGCTCTGTCAAGACTCTAATCACTTCATTTTTCAGAACCTGCCAGTAAAGATGCCAATTTTAATCCTATATTGCAAGAGACAATCAAGCAAGAAGAATCTTGAGCTTTAAATTGATACTGATAAGCAGAGGACATGTTTGAAGTTGAAGGATAAAATATTTCTATCTGAATTACCCCATCTGAATACTGTGCAAACCCCATGTAAGCCACATATACCCAGAGATTTTCATCTAGCAAAGCAAACTCACCACTGGAATGTAACACTCCTTAGCTTTCATTATAGTATTAATTGCAATTCATTACAACAAGGCATGTGTCACCTGGATGGTTGTATATGCTGTAATAGGATATGCAGGCCACACAACTATTACAGACTATATTCTTGGGTTAGTGTTCAAATAAATCCACTCATGCTTCTCCATGCTGTACCCTCCATAATGCCATTACAGGGACATTTCCCACAACATGTATTAATTGCAGAAATACTGCTATGCATGTGGCTTGCTTTTCCATTTATATTAGATATGCTTCTGAAATTGCATGCTACACCTGGCTTTCCAGGACATCTTGAGTGAATTTCACTCCCAATAAAGGAGATACTATAATGAAAAATTTCAGGGGAAGGATGGCAAGATCTAAAAGATTGTGTTCATGTAGAAGGTTATGCCAGTTTCAGATCCCCAGAAACATCTTGGTTGCCTCAAAAAATTGAGTACACTGTCCTCTTACAGTTCTAGCTTATTTTCTTAAAAAACCCAGGTGTGCAGAAAAGCAAATAAACAAAGGAACAAACAAAAAACTGAAAGCAGAATTAGTTCTCCATTTCTCCAGTCTGTGTGGTAGGAAGAAAAGCATCTTAAGGTCTACAATACAGAACTTCTATTCCATAAAGTAGTTTTGCTCCACTTGTCTCTTTGCTTGTTGATTATTCCCTGTGTAGATTTGGAGACGTTTGGAGATATTAGCAGCACTCTCGAAACAATGACCTGGTTTGATAAATTCGGTCAAAAGTTTTTCAGCTTTTGAAGAAATATACTAAGACACAGTTATCCAGAGGCAAAATGAAATTTTGTTTTGTGTAGGCAAGCATTCACCTCCATAAAAGAGGTCAGCCTAAGTAAATCCAATTGATATCCTAAGTATTAGAAAACTTAGATGAATCATTCTAAACAATGAAAAAAACATTTTTCTGACTTTGCCAAGAACAAGTTGTTCTTATTACCTGCACTGAGCTGACATTGTTTCCAGATTGTTTGTGGTTTTTTTTCTTCCTGCTTGCCTAAAAACTCATTCAGCCAAAGAGGTTTTTTGATTTATTGAAGCACTACAAGAAAACAAAACAAAACGAAAACCACAACAAAAACCACTGGGCAAATGGTAAACATAAAGGGAAGTTTCAGAATGTAGTTTTAAAACCAGTTTTACATGATATTTCATGATTTCATGGTCTGATACTTGAAAAAATTTGTTGCATATTAATGAAACCAAATGTGGGTTGACACTGACCAAATGCCAGGCACCCATGAAAGCAACTCACTCTCTCCCCTCTGCAGCTGGGCAGAGGAGACAAAATTTAATGAATTTAATGTTAATGGGTTGAGACAAAGGCCAGGAGAGATCTCTCATCAAATACTATCAGGGGCAAAATAGGCTCAAAATAGGCTTAGAGACATGAACTGAATTTATTACAGTAACAAAATCAGAGCAGGATAATGAGGAGTAAAATAAAACCCTGAAAACACCTTCCCCCTACCCCTCCCTCCTTCCAGCTCTACCTCCTACCCCAGCAGCACAATGAGGGAGGGAATGGGGGTTATGATCAGTTCATCACCCGAGGCTTCTGCTGCTGCTCAGGGAGAGGAGGAGTCCTTCCCCTGCTGCACAATGGGGTCCCTCCCACGGGAGACAGTTCTCCATGAACTTCTCAGTATGAGCCCATCTCACAAGCAACAGTCCTCACACTGCTCAGTGTGGGCCACTCTTCCATGGGGTGCAGTCCTTTGAGGACAGGCTGCTCCAACAGGGCACTAGGGCCCCTCTCTCCATGAGTGTCCTACAGGGTCACAGCCTCCTCCAGGCATCCACCTGCTCTGGTGTGGGACTGACTCCTCCCTGGGCTGCAGGGGCATCTCTGCACCCCCATGGACCTCCATGAGCTGCAGGGGCACAGCTGCCTCACCATGGGTGTACCACGGGATGCAAAGGAATCTCAGCTCCGGTACCTGGAACATCTCCTGCCTCTCCTTCTCCACTGACCTTGGTGTTTGCAGAGATGTTCCTCTCACATGTTCTCACTCCACTCTTCTCTGGTTGTGATTAAAACTGGGCAACAAATTTTCTGTTTTTCTTTCATCCTAAATCTGTTATCACAGAGGTCTTACTACCATTTCTAATTGACTCAGTCTCAGCCAGTGCCACATCTATCTTTTGAGCCAGCAAGGATTGGCTCTGCTGGATATGATGGAAGCTTCTTGTAGTTTTTCACACAAGCCACCCCTGTAGCACTCCCCCCAACCAAAGCCAAGCCATGCAAAACCAATATGCAGAATAAAATGTTGCACTTTTAACTTGCAATAATAAATTGAATTTGTTTCTGTTGATGTTAGTGAACTCCATTTAAGGTGATCTGGTAACACATCTTTATTATGTCTGGTATTACAGCTGCAAGCAAACAAAAAAGAACAGTTTTTTTCCCCTCTCACATTTTTCTTTAATTTGTTTCTATGTCTGACCACTCAAAAAATATACAGAATACAGGGCATATTCTGACATAGCTTGAATTTTTCCCTTTGGCTATTCATGCACTTTTAAGACATGAATATTTCTTTTCATAGAGTTTAACATTTCTTGTGTTTAAATTCAAGTTGCTTCTAACCTTTCTTTCCTTTTCTCACTCTGTATAAATTACAATTCTTCAGGTCTTCCTCACAGTGTGATGCATCACCAATGAGAGAGTAAGAGACTTTTAGTATCTGCGAAAATCACCTTTTACCTATCTACACATTCTCATCAGAATTTGTTAAATTAAAAAAGAGGAAAATTCTATTCTAGGGAACTCTAAGGGATTTCTAGATAGATTGAATGAGTCTATTAGTAATGTTTCCTAAAAATAATTCTTATGAAGTTCTAATGAAGCAATTAAAATTTATTTTTACAGAAAAAAGTGAAGAAATGCATAACTGTTTGAAAGTTTATTGAGTTTCTATGACAAGGTTTTGGTAGTGGATGAGATGAAAGTTGGTTTTTGCGAGAAGCTGCTGGAAGCTTCCTTTATGTACAGCAGAGCCAATGCCAGTTGACTGCAAGACAGATCTGATTTTGATCAAGGATTAGTGGTGAAGCCTCAGGGACAGCACATCTGGAGACAGAGAATATGTGAGAGAAACTCCTCTGCAGAGACCAAGATCAGTGAGAAAGGAGGGGGGTGAGGTTCCCCAGGCCCCAGAGCAGAGATTCCCCTCCAGCCTGATGTGCACACCACAGAATGGCAGCTGTGCCCTTGCAGCCCATGGATATGTGCAGTGGAGCAGAGAATCACTGCAGCTCCTAGAAGTTCCACCACAGCAGAAGGATGTTCCCAAAGGACGCTGTGAACCTATGGAAAACTCACCTTGGAGCAGGCTCCTGGAAGGACCTGTGGCCCTGTGGAGAGAGGAGCCCACCGTGGACAGGTTTGCTGGCAGGACTTGTGACCCTCTGGGGGACTCATGCTGCAGCAGTACATAAAAAATGCAGCCCATAGGAATTACATTGGAGAAACTCATGGAGGACAGTGTCCCATGAGTGAGGCTCTGTGCAGAACAAGGGAACAGAGGAAAAGTATTAATACCTGGCTTGAAGCTAGGTAAAAAATCTTTCTCAAGATAAAGGGAATCCATGTAATTACTACAGCCAGTTTGCTTCAGAATTAAAGCTTCTGACAGGAAAAAACTGAAGTAATATCATAGGTTTGTATCTGTTTCTCTGATACTGTGGATTAAGTTAAGCACTAGATAGAAGTATCTCCTTGTTTGTACATTTTAGTGAGTGTGGGAAGTGCTGAGTGTTTTTTATTCCCTTAAGAGTGTTTTTTACCTCTATTTCACTGATGTTTGTCTTTCAGCCACACTGCATCAAATAAAATCTAGGATATAATAGAAACATTTATATTTTGTAAAGAGAAAAAGCTATTAAAAAATAAAGAGTTGTTATTAAACTCAGTGTATTATGCTGTACTATGTGCACCATTATGAGAAAGAGGACTTTTTAAACAAAATATCTCTGATTATATAGAGATGGTCCAACAATTAAAACACCTTCATTTTGCTAATGCAAAATGGAAGCAGATCTAAAAAAATTGATGAGTAAGAGTAAATGTATTTCATGGAATCATAAAATCATCAAGGTTGAAAGAGAACTGTAAGATGATCAATCCAACAATCTACCCAGCACTACCACTGTAAATCCAGCAGTATCACCCTAAACCACTAAGCCAGATGACCCAGCATCAGACCCAGACACATCTTAAACACTTCCAGAGATAGTGACTCCACCATCTCTCTGGGCAACCTATTCCAATTCCTGAGCACCCTAACAGTGAATTTTTTTTTTGATATCTAATCTAAATCTCCCCTATCTCAGCTTAAAACCATTTTGCCTGGCCATGTCATTGCAGACACAGCAGAAGGGACTGGCCTCCACCTGACCACAACCTCCTTTCAGGTACTTGTAGAGAGCAATGAGGTCCCCTCCTGAGCATCTGCTACTGTAAACCAATCTGAATCTAGTCTCATCTTGGGTTGTAGTGTAGGATGTACACAAAGTATTTATTCTATCACCATCTTCATGAACTGTTAAACCAAGTGGGGCAGTGTTTTCCCAGGCCCCCTGCCTTTGGGGTGTCTTCTGCTAATGGCCCATCAACGCCTTGCCCATGACTCACAGGTAACTCCCTCCAGGAGTTATCTCTGTTTAATGGGCCATAAAGGACCCACTTCACACTCATCATCCCATTGTGAGATGCTCCACCCAGGGGGAGGGACCAAGCATTCTCACCTGGATATAATCTGGGATTTGGGACAGCACAAGCAGCCCTTACCCACTGGATTCCCAGAGGAACAGAGCTACCAGACCTTTCTACAGGATCACTACTTCAGGACGACCGCCTCATCTGGACTGCTTCCACCATCCTGCTCAGGTTGTATTCTGACTCTGTCAGTGGTCTTTTGTGTTATTGCATTTATTTTATTTTGTTTATACCTTTTTACCTTTCTTCTTATTAAATTGGAGCCTCTCACTCATTTTGCTTTTAAACCACGACAAGAGGCCAAGATGCCACCTGGACACCCTGCTGGCTCGTGTACAGACTTCATATTCCATTGCATTGTGCTGTACATGCATTGGACACATAGCTTTGAGGACATATGCAAAACGGTTGGCTATAATATAATTTTCCACATTTTTCTATGTAACTTTGTTTTAAGCAGGTTATGTAGATCATCTCAGTTTACATACTAAGTCTGAAAGTTGAAACATTGCAGTGAAACCTTTGACACCTATTCAAAGTTTCAATATATAGTATTAGAATAAATTATGAATGCATGAGGTGGGGCACTAAGGAAAAGAATTATGAAGACTCACCCTCTCCTATCATCAAGAAATGCAATTGTCCACCATATATTTAAATTCTTGTTACTTCCACATCCTATATTGGACACTTCAGGCCAGCAGTCAGGTGTGCCTGTTGTATTTTCAAAAATATCTCTGATGATTAACAAACAATTCCATTTGAACCAAATATAGAATGTTTATTTTTAATTTTTGGTACTGTTCAACCAGTGTTTTAGCTTACTGGCTTGTTATTAAACCAAGCATGATTTAATTTTTTTTCCCAAGGTGAATATGAAAACTGAAACTAAGAATAAAACTTTTGACAAATTTTGCCTATAATAATTATCAAGTCTATCATTCAGATTATGATGGGAGAAGAGTATTTTATTTTACTGTAATATTTCTTATGCATAATATCTAAAACAGAGCTGGGGCTCTGTTTCTGTTTTTACAGTTTTTATTTGAAAAGCTGTAAAGTTCAGCAAGGCTTATAGAGATTTGCAGAGTTTAACATGTTGAAAGAGAAAGTAGGTTAGTGTTCATCCCAGATAGGAACATACACATAGACATCTTTTTAAATGCATATTTAATGAATAAATAAAACTGCATTTTACCCTGAAATCCTCATATAGCAGAAATTAATCCTCTACTTTACTTTAATTTTGCTATAACTTTTAGAAACCTACGAAGTTAATGACAGTTTTGGTATCATTTTCTTAGTTAATTTATAGACAAAGCTGGAAAGAAACTCCAAATTATTAAACAGTCCCATATTACCCATTGGTACTTGATAATAACACACTGTACAGCTGGAATACCGTCATACAGTAAAATATGTTTCTTCCCCATAACTCAGAATCTGCAGCAGAAGTAAAAGAGAGTTCCTACTATAGGGTTTCTCTGGTTTTACACTTAATCCAGTACACAGATACTTTTGGATTTTTTTTTCTCCTGAAATCTTTTGGCAAAATGGCCACGTTTGACATACCTGAACATTTCTATACCTGTTTATTAACTGTTGTCTTTTACATGCAAGACTAACATATAAGAGTCACTGAAGGACTGAGGAAATTCAATGTTCAAATTTATAGTTAATTATTATACTAGGAAACATATGCAGAAAAGTAGTTGATAAAGGTTTCAGAGTCTATGGGATATTGAAACTCATGATAGTTGAAGGGATTTTTTTCAGAGTTGGGTGATCTAATTTCATTTGCTTTTCCAGTGTTGCTGTATTGAGCACTTCAGTTTAGTTTATTTCTAATCTTAACAGCTTTTCTTTTTTACCCCTGAAAACTCTCTCAGTATTTGATGTATTTTTATGAGAATTTAAGCTTTCTATTTTAAACCCAGAACATTTCTAGTCTCTTCAAGCAAACCTGAAAAGTAAACATTACTGCACCTAGCAGTTTAAAATGCAATATGTAAATAAAAGAAACCTCTCACATACATGATTTTTCATTTGTTCTACTTATAATTTTTCAGTATAAGGGGTTCATAAAGCTGTGGATGTTTCTCTTTTTCCACTGGTACAAATATAATGTTAAACTTACTTCTGGGAATTGAAGTTGGAGGCTTTCATACATCTCCCATGGGGTCTCATTTCTTTCTGCTTTGGAAAAAGTTCCTTCAAAACAAATACAAAAAATTATAGAATCCTCATTATAATGTTCTGACTCCTCTTCTGTATCAATCAAATGTTGCTACATTCTTTCAAAGGGAAGGTAAATGAACTAAAGTGTCAGTATAACTGAAAGTTCCTTATTTATGAATGTAAAAGACCAATCCTCAAAAATACAAAAAAAAAGTTACCTCTTTCAATTATTCAATTCAATACATTAAAAGAAATAATAACGAAAAAAAGGGTTTTGGAAAAATGTTCAGTTCAATATCACTCTGAAATGGACAATTGCACTCCTACAACAAAAACCTCTTGTTGACATCATCTTGTCTAATAGCATAAGAAATGAGACCACCCGTGTACAGAATCTTAAAATAAAATTGTGATTTTATTTAATGATTGAGTGAAGGCAAATTTAAATGGGTTTTGTTGGCGTTTTTGCCAATTTGTTTTGGGGGTTTGGATTATTTGTTTGTTTGTTTAAGAATTTATGGTGATAACCATTTATGTTCAACATCTGTGGTGTATTACAAAGGGGAATCCCTATCTGATGTTCTTCTCAATAGTACAGGATGTGGTATATTAACAAGGCTACTTATTGAGCCAAAGACTTAAATCTACTTTTCACTTCAGTACCTGAAAGTTACTGCTATAAAGCCCTGTGAATACAACAGATGATAGAAGACCTTTTTAATAACAGAAGATGAGAATGTTCCATCTTTAGCTGTTTCATACTTCTACTCTCAGATTCAAGATGTCTATGCAAGAAATAGAAGAAATTTGTTCCTTATTCATCCTTTCATTGCCTGTTAAGGTAACGGTTTATGAGACAAAAACACAGGAAACTTGGCAAGGAAGCTGTTAATGGCTAGTTTTTTGAATGAGAGGCTATATTCTGCTTTAGAAGTATTGCAGTTTTTGGTAGTTATTAACTTTCCTTTCTACTGCAGAAATAAAATGATAAAATTAAAGTAGTAAGATAAGAGGAAAAGACATAGGAAATCTTATCAAATATGTATACTAAATAATATAGCCATGGTAGCTAAGCCTCTTAGCCTAATCTTTCCCTAAGAAGTAATACTCTCCAAAGCTACTGTTGCTCAGTAGAAAAGGCAAAGTTAAATATAGAAGTACATAGCTTTGTTTGCATGTTGACAACGGTTCTTAAGCCCAAATCTACTCAGCCATTCACCTTATCCTTCTCTTATTTATTTACTTATTATTTATTTATTTGTCTATTTAGGGCGAGATACAGAGTAGGGTCTTATTAGTTTCAGTACCAGTCATTACAAACACAGTTAAATACTTGATCTCGGACATCTAAAGAGATTTTCTTGTGTTACTTTCTTAATTTGGGAAATAGTAGAAGAGTTATAATTTTCAATGTTCTCTAAATAACTCAGAGGAAATTAGATAAAGAAGAGATGTTATCTATGTCAGTAACTGCAATGGCACTAATTAAGTTTAACATCCTTAGAAATGTTGACTTAGTCCTACTTAAAACTAAACTGTAACAGAGATTAGGGTTAGGATGTCCAAGAAGTATAAGGTAGACCCAAAAGTGATAACTGAAATAAGCCATAACAACTTACATATTCTAATTTTGAATTTATTCCATAAGATGTTCCTCTTATTATGAAGGATGAAGAGAGAAAAGATAAAATTTTATATATTCAAATAGCGAAAAGAATAAATATGTACAAAGTAGGAAACCAATATTACTTTTCTTATTTGGAGTTCTTCAAATCATTCCAGAGATGGAGAAAGGTAAAAGAATCTAAACCTTTAATGAAGGTTACTACTTTCTTTCTCAAATTCCAGATGAAATGGATGCCCTCAGATGCCCTCAGTACTAGGATGCCCTCAGTGTTCAGTGGTTTTGAGGAAAGGTAAATAACAATTCAGAACAAAACAAAAACCAAACAACTCCAACAAATTGATCAGAAAATTATATAATAAGTCCTCGTGAAATCCTCTGCTTGGGAGAATTATCTTTCCAAGTCTGTGCATCTGCACTGACTTACCTGAGGTTGCTTCAGACTGCTCTTGGCTGCGGTGCTGAGGTCTGAGCAAAACCCAAGAGGGGCTGGAGGGTGTTGCCTTCTCTCTTGTAGCAATACCATGGTTCTCAGGGTGAGGAGGGATCAGCAAGCAGCAATATCCAATACTTTTCTACAGATGCTGGGGTGGCTCTATGTGCAAGACAGCATCCAAGAAAAATCTACAGATTTGCTGACCTCAGAGCAAGACTGGGAGAATCCAGCCAAGATGACAAAGTGACACCCATTTTGCTGACTCCATAGAGTCTGTTGTTAAACACAAGTTTTTATCTGTTTATTATATATGGAAATAGTTCATTTTTGATCTCCAGACTCATTCCTTTTTTATAAGGAATTTCTTTTATTGATGCAAATTTTCAACAAGGTTTGTAATAAACATTTTCTTATTTCTGTTATATGCTTGAATTGAAAAACTCTGAAAATGATCAGTCACTGAAATGAAATAAATATTGTCATCTTGCAACATGATGCAACATATAGTTCAGTTGCTGAGGGTGGGGGGAGGGTAGCTGTATTTTTCAGTAAAAAAATTCATTGGCAATGCATAAAAATATGTCAGTAGTCAAAGACTAGGAATGAGTACCCTTACAGGTACTCCTGGGCTGCCTGTGTTAAGGCTGATAATTCTTGACTGCTGAGATGTTTTCACCTGAACAGATTGCTGCTTTGATTTCTTTATTACTTTATTATAAAACAAGTTGTCTGTTTTCTGAGCCAAGCATAATCTGTTTGTTTATCTTTAAGTAGGACTAAGTCAACATTTCTAAGGACGTTAAACTTAATAAAATAATAGGAAAATCCTCCTGTGTTTCAGGAGGTTCCACCTGAACGTGAGGAAGAACTTTACTGTGCAGGTCACCACACACTGGAAGAGATTGCCCAGAGAGGTTGTGAATCTCTCTCTCTTTCTCTCTCTCTCTCACTGGAGGTATTCAAGAACTGTCTGGACCAAATCCTGCAGAATGTACTCTAGGATAGGTTGGATCTGATGATCCGCTCTGGTCTCTTCCAATTTTAACCATTCTAGTTTGCTTCTACAGAAAGGCACACTTTGATCCAAATTCTTTGAAACCATTTCCATAAGATTTTTTTATTCTTGGTACATTTTTTTTTTTCAGATTTATGTCAAAGTAAATTAATATTTCTAATTGCTTTTTGAAAAAAACCCAAAAAACCCTTTGTGGTGGTTTAGAAAGGGAGTTTTCACTATTTTCATTTGCATCCTCTCAGATTGACAGGCTTTCAGAGAAAAGAAGAATAGATATGAGAATGTCTCAAACATATTGGTGTATGATTAACATCCAGATTAGTATGCACAATAATCTCTGCCGTTACTTCATATTTTGTGTTGATGCCAAAAAATATTCTACATTTTTTTTTAGTACAGTCATCCATTCTAATCCTTAATTTTAAGCTAATCAGGTATTTTTTATCCATTATTTTCATTATCATAAAATTTCTTTCTCAGATCTGTGTTTTCTCACTGTAACAACAAGAAGAAAAAAGGGTTACCTCCTCCAGGGTAATCCTATCAGATTTTACATGGAATTCTTAAGATTCCATACATTATTATAAACAGGGAGCATTATTTATAATTTATTATTCATAGTTCATAATTATTCTGTCTGTTCAAAACATAGTCAACTTCAGATTTAATTTTGTGCAACTGATCAACACTAGACAATTAGATATAGCAAAATTTAAAAAATAAATCAGTATCAGATAGAACACAGCTTTTTTTGTCCTGTATTATAAAGACATAGAAGCAAAAATACCCTTTAAATTTTGGAAGAAATTGCTTGATAGGTTTTCTTTTGATGGTTTTGGTTTTTTTGGGGTTTTTTTTTTGTTTTGCCAATGGAAATCAAAATTTGCAATGAGTATCAATATTCCCCAACAAAATATTTTTTTCTGTTTGAGATGTTTTTTAATGGAATAAAGAGAGAATGTTTAAAACAGGAAATGGCTGTTTATGACTGAATAAGATATGTTTTGGATGAACATGAAATACAATCTGTTTAGAGACAGGTGAAAAATTACCTCAGTGCAAATAGAACTGATGTAAATTTTCACTTTTGATTGATGAAAAGCTCAAGTAATCTTTATTCAGTTCTAAACTGGAAGTCATTTAAGTCCATCTGCTCTGCCAGTTTTTTATTTGGCCAGAAAAATAGATATCAGGAAACAAGCAAAAGTAACAACCCTTACAGGTACTCCTGGGCTGCCTGTGTTAAGGCTGATAATTCTTGACTGCTGAGATGTTTTCACCTGAACAGATTGCTGCTTTGATTTCTTTATTACTTTATTATAAAACAAGTTGTCTGTTTTCTGAGCCAAGCATAATCTGTTTGTTTATCTTTAAGTAGGACTAAGTCAACATTTCTAAGGATGTTAAACTTAATTAGTGCCATTGCAGTTACTGACATAGATAACATCTCTTCTTTATCTAATTTCCTCTGAGTTATTTAGAGAACATTGAAAATTATAACTCTTCTTGTTTACTTTGGTCCCTGGTCTTTGTATCAACTACAAAGCAGGAAGCAAAGATATCACTTTGTGATCTTGAGTGTTCAGGAATAATGTGTCAATTTTTTTATTTTTTATTTTTTTAATTTTTTTTTTTAAATTTGAGAATATAATATTTATTCCGCTGTTTTAAGATTACTTCATGTTACTGAAATAGACTTTGCTCTATATAAAATACAGTATTGCCATGATACAGAATTCTAGGATTTTCAAGTAGAATGTGATTCAATGATATTATCTATGTAAGCAAGATATATGCACAGAAAACAAGCTTCTTTATGTTTGTATGAATACTGCTGTTATTTTAGAGCAATCTGTTACTTATTCTGTTTCTCTTAGTACCACACATTACCATATCACCAAATTTAAGATTAAATTCTGTAATTTTCAATAATTTTAAAACTCTCTCTGTATCTTGGCACAAAAACTTGCTCAGCATAACCCCTTCAATTTATTATTTCCATGAAGGTTTTATTAGAATTTTTTCCCATTGCTTAAATTTAAATTATAGATTAGATACACACATAAAAATACAAATCAACAAGGGATGGTAGAAAACTTTGCCACCTCCAAATTAATGTTAAATTGCCTCATAAGTAAAAGGGATTTTTTTTTATTTAAAAAGAAAGAAAAATATATTTTGACCACAAACCACTACATCTATTTCTACTGGAATTCCTATTATTCCTTTTACCTAAATCATTCAGAAAAACAAGTGATTAGTGAGTACTGGAATTTGCTGATATAGTGTGTTTCAGGAGAAACAAAACACAAGATGTGGAAGAATTCCCTGATATTGGGAGACAGGTGAATTAATTTAAAATAAAGAAAAAAAACCTTTTGGGGGGTAGGGAGGGGGTTTAGACAACTCCACAAATTTGCTATTCACTATTTTTCAACAAAGTAATTGTACATATGTGCAAAAATAGTTCCTAAACTATCACTACTTGAGAAGAACATTAGCACCTCAGAATCATGGCTTCCTGAATATGTATAGTTAAACACTGGTGAAGATCAAAAAGAGAAATATATTACTATAAACTTTCACTAAGAAATTAATTGTGAATAAAGTAAACTATGTAAACTATGTAAATCACCCACACCTCTAATTTTACATTTTTTCTGGCCTTGTGTTCTTGAAAGGAATTACTTGTATTGGTCTGTAGAAATATTCAAAGAAAGAAGAAATAAGAATTTGAAATATAAAATAACTGCAAAGTAAAAATAAACAAAACAATAAAGAATTTTTAAAAAATTGAAGTAAAGGTTAAGCTACACATCTAAACCATCATGATTTGTATGGAAAGAATGAATAGAGAAATGATTACTATTTGACAAAAAAAAAAAAAGTTGGGCACCCTGTGGAATAATCAAACAAAAAATCATTCACACAGTACATAATTAAAGAAGCAGAATCAGGGCCAGAATCTCTTATTGAAGCCTGAAATTTTGATTAGGTCACTGATTAGACCAATTCATAGAAAATAGGTATATCAGAGGCTATTCATCATGCTGAGATGCATGCAATCTCCTGTTGAAGAAGATTGTGAGACTATGGAGTGCAGGCCAATGACTGCCTACCACACTATACTTAAACTATAACCCTATATTTAAATTGGCTTTTATGTTCTTTTCCTAGCCACCTGGTAACACATAAATTCTTATTGTTTTCCTTGTAGATAAGATAGCCCTAGATATTACAAATAATGTAGAATACGTCCTAAGTTGCCTGTAGTCTTCTTGGAAATTATTTTCAAAGCTTATTTCTACTCAGCTCAATTAAACTGCTTTTAAAAGGTGGATGCTACACTGGCAACACTGGGATTCTCCCTCATTAAAACTTGAAAAGATGTGTTCACAGGAAAATTTTTGAGAAATATTTTTCTCTGGGCTAAGTATGGATAAAAGGAGTGCGCATGACAGTATTGACACCAAGGATCTCCTCAAAACAAAAAGCATTCCAACTTGCAGCTGATCTCGTTGTTCAGACTTGGTGGGAGAGTTGCTTGCTTAATAGCTCCTTAGCTCCTCGACTACTTTTTAGGGAGTATAATGTAAACTGAGCTCAATCATGCACGAAACTAGGTCCTTCTACTGGTTTGGATGGCACAAGGGTTCAATACATTCAGTAAATGTACTATTGTACTAATTAAGAATTATAGTCATTGATATTTAACCTTGTGTATCACAGTAAATTACTTATTTTTCTGAGCTATGAAAGTTTTTAAATTTATAGAAGCAAAAAAAAGTTAAAACATCATACAAGACTAAAGAGCTCAATAGAAAAGTAAAAAAAGAAAAAGAGTTTACATGGCAGTAACAATGATCAACTCATACACACTTGTAATGTGCCTTCTTATGGGATTTCACCTGTATTTCATCTAATAACCTCAACTACTGTAGCACTGCCAGATTTCCTAGGCAACAAAATCGAAACTGATTATTTTTTTCAGTAAACTTGACTTATTTCATTATTGATGAACCACTGTCCTACCAGGAGACAAGTTTTTGGAAGAGTCAATAGCCTAAGTCCCTTTTTGCTGTTTTTCATCATGGGGCCTACTATGCTTTTGTAAAAACAATGATTGTTTTGCGGAAAAAATGTCCTTGGAAGGTTACAAGATAGAAAATTACTACCTGCTTGTAATATCCAGCACAAATAGCTTGATTTCTTTGCAACAGCCTGGTTCCACTTACCATCTGTAAATCTTACAAGCAAAGAGTGCAAGACATGAAATTTGTAGCACATGTGGTCAGTTTTAGATGAAATACCTTTGTTCTTTATTTCTGTTAACACCCACAAAGATGCATTATCATGTTTCTTCAATTTTCTCATCAAAATTTTCCTGTGGTGACCTTTAAAAGAGATCTTGACAAAGGTGGGGTGATCTATATGCTCAGACTGCTTCCTGACATGCTGATAAATATTATCTCACTGTCCCACTGCAGCCCAATCTATTGTTTTTGTTATCCTCTCATAAACTCATTGCTAGAGCTCTTCTGCATTATTATGCAACTGTCTTTGACAAAGTAGTTTCTCTTCAGATGGCCTTGTTTCCATAGTTATAAGGCAAAAACTAAATTTAGTCACCTTCAAAGTTTTAGGAAAATAATCTAAACAGGTGGGGGTGCAGAGTTTTTCTAGATAGAACCTGCCCAGCTAAAGGTAATCAGATGTGGAAGTAATTATTATTATTATTATTATTATTATTATTATTATTATTATTATTATTGTATCAGAAGACGAGAACTTCTTTGTTATAAACAAGTCTTGAACACAAAAATGAAATATCTGCTTCTGAACACCATATCATTTACACAAAATAATTAAAAGCATTTCCAACTAGTGTCTCAATCATCCTCAATATCAAGCTTGAGATCTGATGAAAAAGTAGTCTGCTGGGTTTATATTTTTGAAATTATTATGTAGATAACTTTGGATATTTTGTTTCATTTTGGTTTCCCTTTTCAAAGATTCTGCTAATAAAAATACAGACCAAGATGCTTAATGCCAGATGATTTCATATTGTTTTGCTAATAGCATCAAAGAAATTAATTACTTTCATTCATTGAAGTTATGTGGAATGTTTTACCTTGGTTGGTTGCCAGGTGCCCACCAAGCTGCTCTCACACACCTCCACCTTCTGAGAGACTTCACTGTTAATGGTTAATGACTCAAAACAACCCTGGAGGTGCCAGGGGGCTTTGCTGAGGCCAGGTTTGCATCCCTGAGAGGTAAGAGGGAAGTTTTTGGGTGTGTGGTGGCAATTCCCAAAAGACAACACAGACCATCTTTGACACTGACAAGAGGCAAATCCTTGGGATTTGGCACCTTTTATCATGGCGATTGTCCTCCCCTGCCCAATTGCTTAGATGTAAAATTTCTCCCCTATCCTCCCAGGGGAAGGTTTGATGGGACATAACTGACTCACCTGCTGAGGTGAGAGGCAGCTCTGATGTCTTAGAAGGTGTCAAAAACCATTAAAGGCTCCTAAAATGCCCTCAGGCTCTTTCCTGCTTTCCACCAGAGGATTGCACATGATCCAAGTGTTGCAACAGATCCAGAATCTATTGCAAAAGACAGTGGAAAACTCCTCTACCCCAGAAGTGTTTGGTCCTTCTTACCTATCCTGAATGTGAAACAAAATACCTCATTTTTTGCTAATTAAACTTACGTTAAACAAATATTGCAAAAAATTTGTACATTCCACAGGCTTTATTCTGGCTATCATTTTTCCCCCCTCAACGAGTGTCATATTGAAGTTTGAGACAATGTCTCAAAATTTACACAAAATTTGTTTAATAGGTGATTAAATTTAATTTGTTATGAAAGTTAGTGTCCTGGTTGAATATACAGCTGGCTTGAAACATGTTAACCTCTAGTTACTGTATGCATAGCTTATAATTCAGTCTAGGATTTCAACTCTTTTAGTAAGAAGGGAAATTTCTATCCTTTTATTACAAATTCTGGATATCTTGTTGATATGTGCACATATATTTATATAACGATTCCTGTCTCATAGAATCTGAAAGCATCTGAGGCACTAATACATTTTGCAGTAATAAATGTAATCCAAATCATGCATTATTTCCCTTGTAGTTCTAGGTCATCCTGCTAGGTGAAACTTAACAATGCAAGTTCAGTTTTATCAGCTTATTTGTATTCATTTTTATTCCTGTAATGTAGCAAGCTATCGACTGTTTCTCAGATGGGAGGAAAGAACTGTGTTCTCTTGAATTAGTTAGAAAATACACAAAAGGAAATACATTAAATTAACTCAAACACTACAGTGCAAGTTTAATAATGAATAACATCCAAAACAATAATACTCGATATGGCATCTTTTACATGACATTTGTAGCTAAGGGTCTTCCAGGGCTATATAACCTCTATGTAGAAAATTTGTAATACAAGTTGTATTATAGAATTAATCATATTTTTGAAAACCTGAAAGACATTTCATTAAAGATTTTTATCCTGTAATACATGAAAGGGTTGGTTATCTACTGTTTTAGGGGTTTTATGCAAATATGTCTAACTTTGCATGTATACGTGTTCATTTCTGTCTTGATATTAAAAGAAATAGAACAGGTTATTTTTGCAAATTGTTTAAACATTCATAATTAACATTGCATTGGGTTTCAATAAACTGCTCCATCATGGCCAGACCTATAAGTTGCCTTATGGTGCCATAGGGAATAATTTTATTTACCTAATTATTCATTTGTTTGAAGGACGTGGGGAGAGAAAGAACTTATTTATTCTGTTTACCTTTTCTTTTTTCCTACATACTGGAAGCACACAAAAATATTACCAAGTTGTGTTGTCATAAAGCTAACAAATAGAACTCCATGTTTTTAACTATCAGTTTTCTGTTCTGTAATTGATTGTAGTCCTTCTTCAGTGTACCAAATTTGAATGGTACCTCTGCAGTACACAGGGAGGTACAATGAAGGACTGCACTCATCCAGAGCTAAGTTAGCTAGGAGGATGTCAGATGCGAGAGCAAAGTATGTATGACAAAGCACAGGAGCATGTTCTCAGATGTGTGAAAAGTTGAACAGCCCTTGACCACTGCTGTTCCATGTCTGTTACAGAGACCAGACACGAGTCCAATCCAAAAGTATTAGTAAAATAAATGCTAAGACCACTAGGGGGGATCAGTAATTTGATTTTACACTAAAATCTATTGGAAATGTTATAATTTTACAACGCAATATTTTCTCTAGATGCTAAATTTCCCAAAATTGCCAGGGGACTGATTTTTTAAAATTAATGTCTTATCTCTAAGAACCACTGTATTTAACTCGATCAACCTTTGGAATGTTTCCAAAAAGCAGTTTTGGGAATTATTTTTCAGGCTTATGTTTCTGGAATGCAAATTCAGTGTCTTTAATGAAGTTTGGTCCTTCCTACCTTCTCAAGGTAGCCTTGGGAAGGAGATAATCTCTCAAAACAAGGTTTGTGTACGTGATCTTGTGGCAGAAATTTTATCCCTCTCTTGAATGTACCTGTGTAATCCATCCATTCATGCAATTTAAAGAAGATCAACAGCTTCTCCACATTTAGATTTCTCAAAGTATCTTCCAGCTGCTGTGCTCCAAATATGGAACACATTTACACTCTCATGAAAGCATTAACAGATAGGCATGGTAGAATAAAATAACTGATTTTTTTAATATTGTCATTTAGAATCATTCAAAGAAAAACAAATACAAGGCCCAGGGAAGTTTGCTTTAGTCATGGGGTGGACTGTGGTGGTGCATCCTGCTCCCTAGGCCATGCTATGATCTGAGAAGACCCCTCATACTTTCTTAACGTCATTTATTCCATCTATTCTAGATGTTTATATAATATCCAAACTCAGATTTTTCTTTTGTTTTAAAGATGAAAGAATTTTCCTACAACCTGTAAATCTCGGTGTCTTTTCTCACAGCTGTCACTCTGGCAAATCATGAATGTTCTAGAAGTTTGAAGTTTGAACTGGGTCACTGTCTTTGGAAGATCAATAATTCTCCATGAAAAAAGAAATTTAAACCAAGATTTTTTTAAGGATTTTTTTTGTATACTTAAGGTCTACAATTAGGAACTATTCAAACCAAATTGACTTAGGGAAATTAATTTAATTCAATACCAATCAAATCAGAGTAGGATAATGAGAAATAAAAACAAGTCTCAAAACATCTTCCCCCTATCCCTCTACTGATTACCTCTTCCCCTCTTTGTCTCAGGGGAATGGGAATGGGGGTTGTCTTTGCCTCTCATTCCTCCTCACTCTTTTCTCCCACTCCAGTGTTAGGGTTCCACCTACAGGAAACAATCTTACACGAATTTCTCCAAATGGGTCCTTCTCACAGACTTCACAAACCTGTGCCCCAGCGGGGTCACAAGTCCTGGCAGCACCCTGCTCTAGTGTGGGCTTCCTATGGGATCACAGACCCTTTCAAGGATATCCACCTGTTCCAGTGTGGGCTTCCCCAGGGGCTGCAGGTGCTCTGTGCTCGCTGTGGGCCTCCATGGACTGCAGCAGGAGAGGCTTCCTTACCATGGTCTTCACCATGGGCTGCAGGGGGTCTCTGCTCCAGCCCTGGGACCCCTTCCCTTGTGTTGGAGGAGCTGTTTCTCCCCATAGCCTTACTCCTGTTTGGCTGCTGTTGCAGCAGTTTTGTTTGCACAGGGTTTTTCAATTCTTCTCTATGTGACCCCAGAGGCACTACCACCAACACAGATGGGCTTGGCCTTGGAGAGGGGTGGATCAGTCCTGGAGCCAGCTGGCGTTGGCTCTACTGGACATGGGGAAAGCTTCCAGCAGCTTCCACAGAAGTCAAACCTTATAGCCCCTCCTGCTACCAAACCCTTACTACTCAAACAATCCATTGTGCATTTTATTTTCAATTACAAATAAATGCAGTAGAAAATAGCTTTCTAGGGATATCAATTTAAGTTTTGAAGTAACATTGGAAAAAATGCAAAACTAGAAATTTGAAACCAAGAATTATAAAATTAGTATGATTAAACGGCAAATTTGCATTTAGCTGCCTCTTTGGCTCTGCACTTTGGATGTTTCATTTTCTATACATATTTTTGCTATGTTTAGTTTAAAATTAAACAGGAAAAATATGAGGAGCATTTCTTGTCTTCTTACTCAGCCACTGAAGGAAAAATTACTTTGTGTTAAATCAGACTTTCCTTACTTCCGTGTTTTTGCTGCAAGAGAAGGCTAAACTATCTCAGTGATGACCCACTTCCTTTGAATAAGTTTGTTTTGTAAAAGATGACCACTACTTCAGGACACAAAATGGAGAAAAAAAAAGTAGAAAATTAAAAATTACAAGAGAACTACCTTTAATTCAAATTAGAAAAAATTTGTGGAATAAAATATCAAGTATATCTGAAGAAAATGGAACTTAAATTGAGATAGAAAATACAGGTTGACATACACTATGAAAACCTTATCAGCAATAATTTTTGGAGTTCAATTAACAGCAAGAACAGTTATAAGCAAACGTTGTAGACTGCCCTAGATTTGTATTGTAAGAGTTGGCTTACTTTACAATTCCTATTGTTGAAGGAGAAGAAGGAATCAGAATACTCAACTTTGAAAACTTTATTTAAATATATTTATGCTTTTATCAATGTCATTTTATTGGCATTTCTTTTGCCACTGACATTTTGGGTGTTTTTTATTTTTTTGAAAATAATCTCCATATTAACTTATAGATATTTCCTGAAAAATTTTATCTTAAATTCTGGACCAGTACAGGAGTTACTGTATGCTTTGGTACAAAAATATCTCTCTCATACATTAACTCACCTGCTAGCAAAATCTAGAGTCAGAATAGAAGTCCATCTATTCTTTGTTCAGATGCAATGACTCCTCTTTAAAGACTTTAGCCTCAGCCAATGCTAATCTGTTTCTAGAATTACTGTTTAGTACAGATGAAATAGCTTGGAAAGCACAGAAAGTTTCCATGGTGTGGCAGGATGCATTCAGTTAGAAAATACTTAATGTCATATTCTCCTTCAACACTTTCCCATTGGAATCAGTATATCTTTGCAGATGAAATAAGGATAGTGTGTCCAAAATCATTGTACATAGGACAATTATTTGTAAAGCTGAAACAGGAAAAAAAATGTCCCCATGTTTTAAAAAACAAATTATCCATTATATATATTATATATACATATTCATAATTGTATTAATTTTGTTGGCATATAATATCAATTAAAATTTTTGAAGAAAACAATGTTCCCAATTCTAGATAATTCCTGCATTGCCTTGCTAGTAATATAAATGTCTCTTTCTTTCCTTGAGTTGAATCACTGTGAGCTCCTTTTTATGTATTGTGTGACAGGAAAGGTGTAGACTTGAAACAAATTTGAATATTAGCAGTTCTGCTAATATTAGCAAGGTGGCCACTTCTTTTCTAATAAAGTAATTAATTGTTTTTTCCCCCTCAACATGATGAAAATTCTAAGTGCACATATGTACAGGCACACATCATGCTATTCCACTGCTTATGGTTGCAGCCTGCATACTTAAATGTTAAGAATATTTCTGTAGTCACACTTAGATTCTACTGCTAGACTTTTCAAAATATCAAGTATTCATTGCAGAAAGTAACTCTCACTTTAACTGAGACTTGTGAAGCATTGTGTCAATTAGGAATTCAAATCTCTCTCCTTAGACTCTTGGTGAATACTCATTTTCAACTGAGCACTATAAACTCTACTGGGTAATGAAATTATTTATTTAGATAACATGAAAGAATAAATGGAATGCAGAAAGTAAATAAAATGGAGCAGGAGAATCAAACCTAGTGCTGGCTAATATCTCTCTTTAGTACTGAAGAGACACAAGAGTCACATTATTGGACCACTTCTGTATTGTAGAAGATGCCTCAGCCCAAAATTTATAAGCCAAACAAGATTAAAATGACAAGTGGTTACCATTTGTTGAAGGTCCTCCAGGTGTACTTATGGCAGAAGCATATGTGATGTAGGGTTTTGACATTTTTATGTTTAGCAAATTAGCATAATTGACAAGAATTCCCAAGTACAGTTAATGGAGTAATTCCCTCTCTTGGTTTGGCCCCCTAGTAATGCCTCCGCCTTTGCTTCTATCCCTGCATTGTTTATATCTAAATGTATGGGAAAGTGGAATGACCTTGGTTCACTGAAAAAGCAGCATGAGAACAGGATTCCAGGAGCATGTTTGTCTAAAAACATACTGAAGTTTGCTAAGAAACTGTAGAACTATACAATAATAGTTTACAGAACTACGAATACATGAAAAATAAATAAAAAGCAAAAATCGCTTGGCATCATAGACATCTTAAAGAAAGCAGACAACTCAATTTTTTTTTTTTTTTTTTTCCTTTCTCTGTTAATACCACTAGAGCCATTTGCAAGGGTTTGGTGTTTTATGGACCTTACACAGAGATAAATCATAACATCAGAGTGTTGTGCTAAAGAAAAAAAATACAGATTTTAAGAAATAAATCATGAACCACTCAGCCTTGCTTCCCAAAACAGCCTTCTTAATGTTGCTATGGTTGACATCCATTTATGTGTCAACTCTCAGGATTCAGTGCATTTTATATAAATAATAGATAATAATGTATACAAATTATTGTGACATCTTAATGTGTGGAAAATTAATATTTTAGAAGTAGGAATGTTCTATGTAGCAATGGCGAGAAGCTATTTTCAAACGTAAAGTTTAATTTAGAGAAAAAATAATCTTTCATCCCCTGCAATACATATGTCATAATGAGAATATTGAATACTCTTTTTTCTAAATATTAGGTCAACAAGAACTAGGAAGGCTTTCATAGTGTGTAGGATTTTTCTCTTCTAAGTAAGATTCATCCCTACTCCCTAGCCACTAGTCAACTTTTGTTTCAGTTTCTTCTGTCTACTGGAATGTCTATAAAACTGTTAAGCATGAATTTTACTCTAGAGAGTTTGAGATCATATCTTGATGATTAAAATATTCATCTGGAATATAGAAAGCCAAATTCATACCAAAAATTCTCCTAAGGTCTGATAAATCTTTGAAAGAAGGACTCATCATTAATTGACATTGCTAGAATGCTTTTTTCTCATTGCAAATTCTACTTGTATCAGATAAAGTCACTGCATTTTTTTCCCCTGCACTTTATAATATTCTGAAACTCTTACTGCCTTAATGCTTCAAGTATTCTAAATCTAACCACATTACATGATGTGGTAAAAATCTCCTTAGGGGGTTTACTAAGATGTGATCCTCCAAATTTAAGTCAGACAATCTGCCCAAAGGAATATGGAAACATGTTTTTGTGGTTTATTTCGACAGAAGATTATCTCTCCCCACAACTGTCAAGAGAAACTTAGATCATTTAAAGGATCATGTCTAAGAAAAGACAGGCTGTTGCAGTGCCTTTAGGGAGTTTATGAGTTACACACACAATGAACGAGTCTCTCCATCTACCACCAGACTCTACTGTCTGTCTGTTGGACTGGACACTCTGCTGTGCTCCCTGTTGTCCAGGTGCCTCATCCCAAGAGACAAACTCCCACCCCTGGCTCCCAGGCCATGTCACCTTTTTGCTGAATTGCCTGCTTGATCTCTGCTAGCAATCACAGCCTGACCCCTGCACCCACACACCCTCCAGCTGCTGCCACCTTGGACACACAACAAGCTGGTGCCTCTCCAGGCCACGTTTATGCTCCAGTGCACAGGAAAGAGACTTGTCTCAGTAAATGAGTTAGAAATGGTGTTTAACTAGAAAACAGAACAGACTGCACTAACCAGGGCAGGACACAGTCAGAGAAGCATTCTGGCCAGCACACTCCTTACAGATGGCCAGACCTTTTTCTGTCCCCTGTGCCTTTATTATCTCACATTTGTTCCTTCACACGGTTTCTTTATGCCATGGTGAAAGAAATGCAGTATTTAGATAATTTGTAAAATATTTATTATGACACTTGCATGTAGAGTAATAGTACATAATATCTAAAACAAATTATTTATTTCAGCTAAATATCTAAAATATTTTCACTAAATAAAAACAGGAAAATGAATATAACATACTGGTCTTGACTTGCCAGTCTTAGCATCAGTATTTTAGCAAAAAACGTTAAGAATACATTTGCATGGAATATTGTTTAGAGATGATTGCTGGAGAAGGACTAAGATTTGGTCATTACAAGCATTTTCAGTGAAGATTGAAAGAGAAATCAGACTGTAACAGTAAATTTCTAGGGTAGGAACTCCATTAACCTGGTCACCAATGTATGTAAACTAGAAGGAGGACCCAAGAATCTACTGGCCAGTCAGCCTCACCTCCACGGCTGGAAAGGTTGGAGCAGGTCATTCTGGAGGTTATCACAAGGAATGTAGTACAAAATAAGGTCATCAGGAGTGGTCAACATGGACTCCTCAAGGGGAAGTCATGCTTGACAATCTGATATAAGTACACCTTTTTCCACTAAAAATTGTGTATTTCAAATATTCCTCGGTAATTTCTATGGAGCAATTATACTTAAAAGACTTCATATATATCTTGGGTAAGGGGTTAACCTTTAATTATTTTATATATTTTTCCATGGTAAAACTTCATAGCATATTTACAATGCAAAGCAATGTTCTTGCAAAAATAAATCAAACCCATTGGCAATTCTTTAAAAAGCAGCAACATATTGTGTATTTAAATGTACAAAGATTCATAGTGGTTTGGACAAAGGTAAAAAAAAATTACTCTTAAATATATTAAAAGGAAGGAAGGAAAGTATGTTGGGAAAATAAGCAGGAAATCTAAGGAACATTTTCTCCTGACTTTTAGGGGCAAGTTTTAAAAAGCAAGACTGTAAAATTAATGGCAATTCATTCCTAGAGGTTGAAGTTAATTGAGCAGAGGAACAAATGTCTTTGCCTAAGTACAGGGGAGTTAGGTGATCAGAAAACTTGGAGACAGATAGACAGACTTGCAGATGAGTGGTGGCTTGCATATTGTCACGTGCAGACAAGCCTGAAACTTGAGTCCTTAATTTTTCCTACCAGTAAAAGATTTTGCATTTCATAGGTGCTATGCACTTTCTGATTCTGCTTGTGAATCTCCTGACAAATTCCAGGTTGTCATAACACTCCGCATGATATAAGCCCCAATACTATGAATGAGATCACAAATTTCAAAACGTACAGCTATTAAAAAAAAAAATAAACACACAAATATATATATAAATGATATATAAATGTAAATGTCTTTTCACTATTGTAACATCATTAATCTACACTCATTTGTTTTTTTTTTCTCTTTTAATTTTTTTCCCTGTGAAATATAAATCAAAGGAAAATTGCAGAATACCAGCTCAAGTTTTTCTGAAAAGTCTGTTGCCAAGTCATCCTGAAATTTTGTCTCTCAGATAAAGGTCAAGGACAGAAGGAAGCAGTAAGTATGCAGTATGAAAGCAATCAACCCTTACATTCATTTAAAAGCAGGACACCTTTAAAAAAACACTAATAGTAGCAGTTTGTCACAAAATCAATGGGTCTGATTCTCATTTCCCTAGCACAAATATAAATTGGGAGTAAATCCAAGTTTATGAATGAAGTTTTATTTGCATAAGTGTCAATGTATGATAAGCCTAGAGGGCAAAATTATCAAATGGTTTCTGTTTGCATAACCCCAGTATCACTCCCTTATGAGAATAAGTGCATGTATATGCAATGTAAATTCGAATTCTACATTTTTTATCTATATCCTAAAATAAATCCATTTCTGAAAGCATGAATTTCACTCATTATACCATTTTAAAAACCCCAAACTTAAGCTTTCATGAAGTTTAAAATTTTCTACAGGATTTTCTAAATCTAAAGTATAAAAGTGTATTTGTCAGGGTTTGGGTCTACACTTTTTTAATAGCATGATTATAACAATGTACCAAATTTACAATCAGTTGTTGAATACAAACCAAAGCCTAACTGAAGAAAAGTGATTTTGCCTCTTAAAACATTGTCCTTTAACCTGATGCTCCTCCTGTGTGATAGGTTTTCTACTCCATTCCAAGATCAGGCTTGTGTAAATAAAGTTGCAAGGGCCATGCTCTCAGACCATGACAAAAAATTATAGTTTACTGATGCATGTCTCATGGATTTCTTTAGACCAGAGACATATTGTGATAGGTGCCATGCTCAAACATCCAAAAATAATGCTCCAGAACTAAATTGTTCTTGGTAGATGCCTCCAGATCTGCAAAAACAACTATATTGATAGTCTCAAGGATGTTAGCTTTATTGAAATTACTGTCTTAACAAAATTTTAAATTTGACAAAATAGTCTTATTGACTTTCCTGACATCTGTTCAGCTCACTGAATAGGTGTGAGTTTTGGTTTACAGTGAAATTTCTCATGTAAAACTCAGACTGAAAAACAAAGCTGTTTAGAATAACTTTTTTTTTTTAAGCATAGAAACCAGCAGCACAATGACAGTACTGAAAGAGAATTTAGAAAAAAAACCACCAAAAACCAAACCAAACAACAAAAAAACCAACTTAAACTTTCCTGGTATACCTGAAT
Organism: Sterrhoptilus dennistouni; assembly: GCA_013397095.1. NCBI lineage: Eukaryota > Metazoa > Chordata > Aves > Passeriformes > Zosteropidae > Sterrhoptilus > Sterrhoptilus dennistouni. The sequence continues at coordinate 1,940,375 of VWZU01017021.1, read as the reverse complement.
CAAAACTGTTGATATGTATCTTTGTTGTTACAACAGCTGTTACAAGAAAACAAACACACAAACAAATAACTTAGTAAATGAAAAATAATAATAACAAAATGATCCATCTTTTAAAAACTATTTTGCTTATTGTTTGACATATTAAATACAAGATAGACCTACAGTCACTCTCTTTTCCAGAAGAAGCTGACACTCAGAGATGAGGGAAGAACTTCACACCAACTTCAGAACAGGAGTGCAGCCAGGGCATGAGAACAGACATACTCTATCACCATCTGGAGCTGACAATGTCTCTGCTGACTGTAGAGGAAGCTGAAAGGGATGAAAATTTTAAATTATACATCTCCCTTGGAAAGCCAAAATAAGTGTTATGCTCAGCACCATTAGCTGTCATACTACCTCATCATATTTGGGCAAGACTCACTCATTATGCTAGAACATATATGATGACATTCCATACAAAAGCAGTCATGACTAGGCCAGGGTACTAAATGCAATAGCATGAAACATGAAAGACCATGTTACAAATATGGTTCTGTTTCTTAGTACAGTTCTATAACACATTAATCTTTTATATGCTCAGGTTTTACAGAAATGACGGAAGTTCAATGTGAAACAATTGCTCTTTTTAAGTTAATTTGAAATATAAAACAGCAGTGAGTATAATTTTTACCTTTTCATCTTAATCCAAAACTAAGCATTTTGAAGTATCAGGTGATTAGGGATTTGTTTATTTTAGTTAGGTTTTCTTTATTCTTTTTCATGCGGGAATGGTAATGTGAGACATCAGAATTAGGAACTCAAGATTTTATACTCTTGTAAATAATATTTATCTTAATTAAATTTTACTAAGTATGTGTTTGTGTGGCCTGTGTGGTCAGGCTAAATATGTAGTAAAACACTACAGAGTGATCGAATATACATTTCCTTACTTCAAAAAAAAGTTTATCTTTAGATTGCATATTGCAAAAGTAGAGTTTCTTATATATATGCTCTATTTTCTCTCTAGAACGTTAAACAAAGTCATGCAAGCTTATAAATATTCTTTGTCCTGTTGAAGTCAGCACTAAAGTTAAGTATAGCTGAGTTTCTCTGCAGGAATGATGTTTTGGGAATTATCTTGAAATATCCTTTGTACTAGTGGTCCATTGCATTGACCTGAAGTGCCACTGACCTGACTGAGACTCAGGGAGATGCAGAGTTCCAGCTGCACTGAACTCATTACAGAGCTGTAGGGTAGGAACTCCCGTTGCTTTCCAAAAGCTCACATTGCCTTCACTGGGGCCAGAACATTTCTCCCAAAATATAGGCTATTCAAGTGAAAACAAAGAAGAAAGTAAAGACTCTAAAACTTAATCTAAGGATATGCTTCACTGACAAAAATATTTTTAAAAAATCCGTATGTTAAACAATCTGCATTGAAACTAATAACATTTGTATTCTAATTTTATTGAGTATGGTATATCAGCATATTTTTTAAATGGAGAAAAATATAACTAAATATTGCCAGGGTTTTTTGTCGTTTTACTTAATTTGCAAAACAAGTATGGTTATAGATTACTTCTTGATTTTCTTTTGTGCTTCCACTGCTTTTTAAAATCTGAATTCCAAGTACCTTGCTTGAGCATAAAAGGCATTTTTAATATTAATGTAATTCAATGATAATTTATTTTAAAGGTTAAATGTTACTGCTCACTGAGTTCTTGGTAGGCTTCATGGGATGTAACAAAACCCCACAGCATATATTTAAAGAAAGATGAACTTATCTGTAGACCATTTTTCAATTTAATGCCATTGCATTTAAGAAAACAGCATCACAAATTTTAAGGTGAGAAATATGATCCAACTAAAATTAGAACAATATTGTTCTTGTTCACTTGGTTTTACTTAGTAGTAATTAAATTACTATTTGATATTAACTTTGGAGAATTTTCTTGTATAAAATAATATTTTAGGTACATTAGTAAGAATTTTCTCAATGGATATTATTTCAAACAGAGTTTTTCTGACCCTGTTCCTGCAAAAAGCTTTTAGATCCTCTTAGCTGGAAATAGATAACTTGTGTTTATCTTGCCACCCTAATAATTTTTTTTTTCTTTTCTTAGTGAGCAGGAATTTTGGAACATATTATCATAGTGATAATATGTAAGTGAGATCCCACTATTAAAATAGTGTTAATTGCTGTCATACTGTCCAATGAATTATAAATTTCAGATATTAAAATTTAGGGATTTAAATTCACTGGAAGGTAATATACACACAAGCAAAAAAAGCCATCCTTGGCCAGAAGAAATGTGTGTAGTGACAGTTCTTAGCTGCTGGTTTTGTATGTTCCCATCAAAACTTCTGTTCCATAAAGAGCTTTACTTCTTGGTCTTTGCAGAATTTTAATTTGGCTTCTATGACTTCTAAGCAGGGTGTCTACTTTCAGTTACCTATCATATTTTTATGATAGAAAATTAGTCATTTTTACAAGACTATATGGATAAATATTAAAAAATACATAGTAAAATTAGGAGAAATAGCTCACAATTATGAAAGGCTCAGAGCTTCCTCTTGGTGCTGATTAGCAAGAGATATGAAATCCTAAGATAACAAAGTGCAGACTGGGACTGTTGCCAGTTCATCTTATAGTCATTTTATTGCCAGACAAAAGTATGTGTTCATTTTTAAAAATGGAATAATCATTGTTGTCATAACATCTGATATACAATTGCAGACATTCTCACTTAAGATTTTTGCTTAGTACCCATCTATTCTAATATGGTCAATTTTGGCCAAAATAGGAAATTTCAATTCACTTCCAGGATAGCAGAGTTGCTATTGTGATTTTCATTAGAGCAAATCTTAAGCTGTTGTTATTCAGGAAGCTATTTATAACAGAATATCTTGGGAGCATTCTTTTGAGGTTTCAGGAGTCCACAAATGCTGGTCAGTCTTTAAGAACCCATTTTAGAAGCACAGGAGCAGTCAATTCTGTTTTGTCATAAGTCAAACAAGCAGAGATCAAGACCAGGTTGACAGGCCAGAAAAGTCTTCTTGAAGCTCAAAGGAAAGAAGAAACTATGTTATCTCAGGAAGCAAGGGAAAAAAGGCAAGGCTTCACAGGAGGGGTAAAGAGTTGTGATTCATTTATGCAGGGAGAAGACATGAAAGGCCAAACTCAGGGTTGAGACTGACCAGTGTTGCACCAAATAACAAGGGTTTTGTTAAGTGTGCTATTAGGAAGATGTGGTCTAAAAAAAATTGGACCTATACTTGATACTGTTCTATGATAAGGTCACACATGGACATAGCAGAATGTGTAGGTTTTCTGGACTTTAGTAAGGCTTTTTAATACTGCCCCTGACAACATCCCTGTAGTCAGTTATCCAACTGCAGGATGAGCTGGTACATTGTGTGCTCAGGGAAGAATAACTGAACAGCAGGGCTTAGACATTGAAGGCACCATTAATAGGTTTGCTGATAATACTACACTGGAAGGTGCTATTGCCCCTCTTGAGGGACAAGAGGACTTGAAGACGGGTCTAGATAGTTTGGAGCACTGGGCCATGATTAATGGAAATTAATTCCACGATATTTGACGCGATGGTGGATTCTGAACTTAGGAGGAAGCAACACTGGACACAAGTATAAACTGGAACATTGACTGGGGAGCAGCCCTGCAAAGAGGGATCTGACACTGCTGGATCATGGGTAGCAGACTCAATAGAAGTCAGCAGTGTGCCTGGGCAGCCCAGAGGGCAAACTACATCCTGGAGTGTATTGAGCACAGCATGATCAGCTGGTCAAAAAGGGTGATTAAACTGATGTATTCAGTGTTGGTGCTGCCTCAATTTGAAATGAAACAGGCTTTCCCTAGAAGTGGTCAGTCAAACTCCCAAACTAGTCAGTGATTAAGAGGCATTTGGACAATACTCTTGATAATATGCCTTAATTATTTTTAAATCAGTCAGGCAGTTGGATTAGATCTTCCAACTGAAAGTCCCTTCCGACTGGAAAGATCTGGTCTATTCTATTCGATTCTGTATTTTCATCTCCAATCCAAATGTGATCCAGGAAAATTTTATGGAGAGCTGATTAAATTTTTCAAAAGATGCAAATTGCTCCTGATTGACAATTTAGCTGCGCATCTCAACCCTATCACTTGTGTTGGATCAAACAAGAATGGGTGACAAGACAAGACAGAAGCTGTAATCAGTGATACTCAGAGTTCCCTTCCAACTCTGCAAACTGTCTGAACTAAGCTTCTTAATTCAACAGAAAACCAGTTTTAATTTATTACTTTCAAAACAGGCCAGACTAACTCTCCAGATGTCATGCCCTTTAGATAGCTGTAGGGGCGGCAATAAAAGTTAGCAAGCAGCAGTAGAGGGAAGACAGCAAAATGCCCTTTTCAGCAGCAAATTACACTGGAATAAATTGTGTATAATGGAACTTCTCTCAAAAGAAGTTTTTCAATCTAAAATTGAATTATTCTGTCACTCTTGGATTCTAACATCATACTTGTAATGCTTTATACCTGAGTCAAGTTATCAGTTATCACCAACCATGAAGATGCATCTAGAGCATGTCTGAACACATTGCTGTCCTTTTCCAGTCCTCATTTCATTTGTTGAATTCTAAATTCAGCATTACTATTTCAGTCTTATCAGTCTGAAGATATAAGCAAGGCGGACAGAGGGAAAAATACACAAGTTTGAGCATAGAGTATTTCTTCAGATGTGAAACAATAGTAAACTCTTTAGCATAGCTGTTCAATAAAATAAGTAATAAATTTTGGTAGCAATAGTTATTAATTCAAGAAGCTAAAGAAAAATTAGTGATTTCCCACTAAAATATTGGGTCTTTCAAAATCCACAAAGGTATAAATTTAACAAAACAATAGATATTCAAGGTCATTATCCATAATTCCTTAGCAATGTTCTTTACAATCTTGCAGTGAAATGAATATGAGCATTATATACAGAATAAACAGGCAGAAAAACCAAAAGCACAAACAGCATATTGAGCTTATTGCTGCCCTTCATGTGCATCTCTATCTCATTACAAAATTGCTGCCACATCATTGAAAAATCTGTAACACAGGATAAGGCAAATGAAAAATGGAATTTCAAATTTAGCAAATGTTACCAAACATTCTTAAATAACAGGCTGAAAATGTCTTTCACTAGCTTTCAAATTGATGGCTATGTCCCTGTCAAAATAACCCTCTAGAGATATCTTTACCTTTTCATTTCATGGGACAGGGATATACATTCCAACATTAAGATTAGAATTCAATCTTAGCCCTGCATCTGACAGAGTAGGGTCTCATTTTAATTAGACACATCCTAACTGGCAGATGTGGGATTGATCAGGATAAAAACACAAAGCTGATGAACAGGATTAACATGAAAAAACAAGTATACCTGAAATGTATGTTCAATGTTTTTATCTATCATCCATCTTTTCTTATTTCAATTCTTCCTATATTACTTGTGTGAGTCCAACAGAAGGGAATCAGGCTTTGGTCTCCAGAGTCCTACCTGACATAGAAAACAGTTTACAAGGGGAAACATACACATTTGAGCCCCTCTAACATGTCAGACTACACAGACTGCCTGTATATTTCCATTATTGCTTTAATCCTCAGCTTATTAGAGAAGTGATTCCTTAACTTCAGCTTCTGACCTATTCAATTCAGTTTTTTTCTTGCAGAAATTTAACTGGATAAGGTACTGTGTTTCCTCCTTAGCACAAACACGGAACCTACCTGCACCTAGAAAAAAAATTATTACCCTTCTAAAATCTCTAAGAGGATTAATTTTTTGTGTTAACATCTTATTTGGAAAAAAATATTAATAATTACAACTTGGTTTATTTACATTTGCTGATTTTAGGTCTTGGGTTGTGGTTGTTTTTGGTTTTTTGTTTTTGTTTTTTTTTTTTTTGAAAGGCAAAGAAGTTATTTTCTTTTCCTGACAGGAAGCCTTGATTTCTCCTATAATACAAGAATGTTTCATGTGAAATGCATAACAGCCCGTCACATAGACTTTAGATCTCTCTAAACCTCTATAAGATCCCTCAGTGATGCTGAGAAACAAATTCTGAAGATCTACTGACTTCCCTGAAAAATTTGTTGATATGCTGTTATCTAAATTTTAGAAGTCATGAAGACAGGTACAGCATACTAATGTACCTTCCTATAAACAAAATATTCACTCTTCAGTGGAGTAAAAAGCATAGAAGATAATATGCCCTCAGGAGATGTCACATACAGGCAAACTGCTCCCTGGATAGTCACATTGCTTGGTCTCTGTCTCCCAGATTTCAGCAAAGTGTTCAGTTTTCCTCTAACAGTTATTGTATTGGGCAGTAATGCTGGCCACTGCCTAGCTGCCTGCTGGATAATCATCTCCTGAAGGTACACTGCACTGTCACCCCACAGCTGCTGGTTTGTTCATTACTCAAATCTATCTGCTAATCAGATACTAAGCGCAAGGCTGCAGCACACATGGTAGAGAAAGAAATCCTTACCCCCTCTTCTCCATGTTGTTCTAAAAAACACGTTTTCTGAAAATGTTGTATTCCTCAGCTGTCCTACACACTCCTATAAGAACTCTATAAAGAAGTCTTCTCATTTATCAATTTTTCAGCCTACGGCGTGATTAAGAATGGTAATTTGATTTCTACCTAAAAGAGTAGGGTAATTGGAATATTCTTCCTTTTCTGCAGCAAAAAATTACACAGTGCACATGATACTGTAAGTTTTAGCTTTCCTGTTTTTCAGATTCTGTGCCGCTTAGGGGTGAAGTTCTGGGCCTCATATTAAGTGTTAGTAACCTCCCTTCATGGAGTAGGTAGACAAAACAAATTCTTTTCCTGCTGATCAAGGACGGGATACAAGTTTTGGGCCCAACACCACAAACAATGGTGGACTGAAGAGAGAAAACAAGAAAGAGGGGACTTCCTAATCTGAAGCTGTAATTGGACAATTAAACCCCAACATGCAAATGGACCAAAACTTATAAAAGTGTAAGGCCTTGTGGCCTGTTGTTCATTTTGTGACCATTTTGGGTCTACCTTAGGTGTAGCCCTGGCCAGGCTCTTGTACTACCCAAGGTGTACCTTAAAGGCTTTTCAATAAATATCTACCTCATTCTCTAGGTCTATGCTATCTCTGTACCAGGTCAGTCTTCCTAAGGCATCACACAGGACAAGGCAGCAGTTCAAAACACAAATGTATGCACCATGGTTGAGCACATGCTTTGAGATAAATTTCCCTCAGGTAGAAGTAATAATTTCAGAAGTAGCATGCTTTGGCAGTTATCTCAGATGCAATTGCATCAGAGCAGTTACACTGCAGCTTTTGCTTCAATGCATCTCAGTTTTAGATAAACCAATTAGTGTAGACATGCCCCAAGAGGTAACCATATGGTAAGTTTGTGAGGCTACATGAACTACATAGTAGAAGTCTCAAAAATTCAAGCCATTCTTCAAGTGACAGCTGTGTCTTTATTTTTAATCGTCATCATTACCTGCATCATCAAATGTTCCAGGCTTCAGGTGCTTCTGCTTGATTGTATGCTGCTGTTTGATGTTATTTGTTCATTTAAAGCTTCATGTAAAGGAAGCTGAGGGACAAATAGGTATTTAATTTAAATTAAGTAATTAAATACCTGTTAAATTCTTGTTATTAATATTTGTGGCTTTGAAATAATCACCTCCCCTTTATTGGAGCAAAAAATAAAATTAAATTAAAAAAACTGTCTGGCCTCTAAATCTACCACATCCCATGTGTCCAGTAGTTCTGGAAGAGATTCTACATATCCTGTTTAAAATACAGCATTCATTTCCTTGACTGGCAGCATCTCGTTTCAAATTCTGTGTGGGTTCCTATGTCTCTGTGACATATAAAAGCAAAAAAGGTTGGATAAGAAATCAAGGGCTTTTATACTTTGACCTTGATAAGACTTATGGTATTCTCTAAAGATTCAGAAGCTGTAATTATTACAATTTCTTCTATTTTTTGAGGAGTATGTTGCAAAATTTAAAAGGTAATTTTTAATTATGAAAGCAGTCTGAAAGAAACAGATAGATGTGGTTACAAGATTACGGCAGGAACAGTCATGATAAACTTATGGAAGAGATGAAAGTTTCATTCAATACATGCAAATAACCTTGTGTTATAAAAGAGTTGATATGAAATGGCGATTTTTTCTAGATACTCATAATATCTTAGGTAGTTCATAGACCACTGCTTAGAAAACTGAATGATATATATGAGTGTTCTCATATATATCATGCATCAGTTGAGACCAAAAAAATTTTATCTCTGTCTTGTTTTGAAGACATGACATAAAACATCAGTAGCACTAGATTAGTGGGACTGGCAGACCATAACGCATTGCTTTTTTTAAAGTCATATCCCTACCTCCTTCTGAAAATTTTAGATATAATTCTATATGCAATTTCCTGAAAAATACTTTTTTCAGGGAATAGGGTAAAGATGCATCTAAATGTCTTCAGAAATTAGTATTTCACAAAAGAGGAATAATGATAGACCATGTGGTAATATTTTTATTCTGTTTTAGCCACCAATATTCAAGTTGTATACTTATATAACTGCTGAAAATTCAATATTGTAGGATTATACAGATTTTTCCAGGAAGAATGGGTTTGATAGATAGAAATTTGATGGGAAAAGGAAATGTCATAGTTCTCTGTGTCCTGAATCATTGATTTTTTCAAAAAAACATTTGCGAGACATCCTCACACATGGAAAATATGAAAAAAAATTTACATATGAAGTTTGGTATTGTGTAAAACACTGTCCTTGATCCTTATCATAAAAACAATGACATACTTAATAGCTATAAAGTACATATTCATAAATAACCATGATGATGTATAATGTTTTTAGACAATGTTTGAAAGAGACTATGGATAGTATTCTACAGATCTTCATATTTTTTGCCACTTGTCCAGTTGAGCTTTCAGGTCTGAAGAAATTCTGGAAAATTTACTGCTTTCTGTTGTCTAATAATTCCCTGTTATTAATGGATGAAAGCAAGAGTGAAGTGAAATTATGAACAAGCTAAGATGCAGCTTCAGAGTTGCTATTCCACAGGCAGATGATGTTGTTTCTCACTTGTAAGAAGGCAAATAATGAATCTGGGTCACAAAGTTTATAGAAATACTGTAATTAGCATACTGCAGGGCAAAGCTGGGGTGCGGGGATGTAGTTTTATTAGGGGTAACTGACTCCTTAAGAGATCACAAGATGAAATGCAGCATTTTTTTGTCAACAACTGCTTGGTGGTCTTTGATGGCCAAGTTAAAGTCAGTTCATGAACAAAGGAGATACAAAAATCCCTTTCTTGTCCCCTTAAACTCTTTTTCCTATTTGAAAGCTTATCTATACCACCAAAGATTCAACAAACTTCTTGACTCAGACTTGAGTATGTCCAGAATCAGTGCTTAAGAATGTTCAGTGACTTCACTGAACATCAAGAAAATCAAAGGAAATAATATGGAAACTCCAGGAATAAATGCCCCGCTCACAGCAGCTGCTAAACACCTAAAGCATGAAAACAAGAGTTCTACAGGAACTGGAAGAATTTCTAGTGTTTTAGACTGATATGTCCATGTTGTACAGAGACTGAATTTATAAATTCTCACATGGTATTTACATGGCATCTTCACATGTGATTATTTAACTACCTCGTTTCCTCCTTGGTCCTACATTTGATTCCATTATATAATGCTGTGTCTCATCCCCTTTTGGGAAAAGCCAGCCAGTTTCCTTCAAGATAAGTCTTCAGCAGGATGCTTCTGGAGATGATTCAGACCTGAGGGTTTTTCTAGTAAACAGTATCCACCAGACTTTATGTCTTTACCCTGAAGAAGTCTCTAGTTCAGTTTCAGCAGTTGAAGTACCAGCATCTATTTTGCCTTCATGTGATAGGCAGGCAGAATATTACCCTGTCCTGTGAGTTATACCCTGGTGGGCTGTAATACAGTCTTCCACTTATTTCAGATACTATGCACACACACATGTGTACACAGATTATTTCTTAGGACCCCAGGAGGACCATATCAGATGCAGGAGAAACCTTTAATCAAATACTAGATCATGTGACCAATTCACCACAGAAAAGGTTATCTCTGATGAGATCTGGCATCACTATTTTTAATACTGAGAACACTTTTTGTAGAAAACAAGCAAAGACCTCATATGACATACTGTCATCTATTATCTCAATAAATTTTCATATGCAACTTTCATAGAGATCTTCATGAAAATTAAATTCCTGAATTTATTTCTTAAAATAAATAATCAAATAGAGTTACAATAAAAACTGAACTACTGGGAAAACTTCTAGTTGAGGTCAATGCCTCTTAGAAGCCTGAAAATCTTCAGAACATGAAGGAGCTATTAAGATTCACTTAAATTAGCATAATCCCTAGTCAAAAATTCTTAAACAGTTTTTTTTCTATCATAGAATAATAGAATCATTTAGTTTGGAAAAGAGATCACAGAGTTCAAGCCATTGACCCAGTTAGAATCATTTAGGTTGGAAAAGAGATCATAGAGTTCAACCATTGACCCAGCACTGTCAACTCTACCACTGAGCCACAACCCTAAGTACCAGCTCAACGTGTCTTTTAAATACCTCCAGATACGGTGAATTCCCTGGGCTGCCTGTTCCAATGCTTGACAATCTTTTCAGTGAATAAATTCTTTCCTAATATCATATCTAAATCTCCCCTGGTGCAAATTGAGGCAATTTCCTCTTGTCACATCACTTATCACTTGAGAGAAGAGTCTGACCCCCACCTGACCACAAGCTCCTTTCAGGGAAATGTAGAGTGATAAGGTCCCCTGAGCTTTCTCCAGCTTAAACAATTCCAACTCCCTTGGCTGCTCCTCATAAGACTTGTGCTCCAGACATTTTACCAGCTTCACTGTCCTTCTCTGAACACCTTTCAGCACCTAAATGTGAGAGGCCCAAAACTGAACTCAGTACTTGAGAAGCAATCTCATCAGGGTCATGTACAAGGAGGTAATCACAAATAAACATTCTTTATATAGTTATTTTCTATAAAATTGAATGCATTTGGACCCAGTGGTGAATATGAGGATTTAGCTAGTTCTCTTCACTCTGAAAATGGTGTGCAATAATTCGTGTTAAACCTGGGTATCTCTGATGTAGGATTAGGACTCTGGTCAATTCAAGGATATTACATTTTTTTCCAAATTTTCCCAGTGTTTTTTCCCCAGATAAAACAAGCTGTGGCACAGACCTTCTTGAGAACTGACGTTAATAATAAGAAAGGAATAGCAGCCAGCTGTCACACCATATTAGATCAGATTTGTGCCTCTACTCCCTCTGGGAAATCTTCTGAATCATAATTAGTACATAATCAGTTTGTGGTTTTAATTGAGTGAAAGCCAGGTAGCCAAGAATCACAAAGTAAAATGTTTTTGTTCTTGAACTTTAAAAACAAAAAAATGAGAACAGTGATCAAACTGGCCTTCTGTCTGTTAAATGAAAGCCACCAGTTGCTTACAAAACATCTAACATTTTTTTCAGGCTCTTTCAATACGGTATTTATCCACATTTTCCAGAAAGTTGTAGCTGTAAACACTGAGCTCTTTCACTCAAGAACTATCAGTAACATCATAAAAGGAAATAGAAGCAGACAGTAATTATTTACATATGCTATTTTTTCCAAGAATGAAAGGAAAATACAGGATTTTGCTACTAGTTTCAAAATTTAAGCCAGTAACTGGAAAAAATGGAGAATGCATTAGGTGTCCAAAAGAGTCTAAGAGCATTACAATAAATTTATTCCACTCTATAATATATATAGTTGGTCACCTGTCATTTAAGTTATACATTAAGAAATAAAAGAATTATATTCTCTTAATCTCAAGTCTAACTTCATTAAGAATTCTTAAATATATTATGATCAAAAAATAGGAATTTTAGGAGGACATTGCATAATCAGAACATTATGAATTTAATATGAACAGTGACTTTTTATTCCCTAGATTCATGTTCTTTTTTTAAATCTCAAAACCTATAATAGGAAGCAAAATAGTATAATACACAATAAATATTTTAGTGTTTTCCCAAGAGACTTATTAATTTTCAATGTTGCAAAAATACCAGTAGGTGTCTCTATTGCTCTATTATTTCCAGAGGTTAAAAAACATGAACCCAAACCAAAAGTGACAAAAACCACCACCAGAACAAACCAAATCCCACAGCAACCACCACCACAGCCCTGCATCACCACAACATAGCTGACAGCATTTCATATCTGAAAACATGTGAAGCTTACAGATACAAGTAGATGATGCTATGGTTCTTTTCTACTTTACTGTTTTCCCATGGGAAGTAAAGGGTTTACTTCATATCATGTCGCTTCTATAACAGTATTATTACCATTGCCATTTGGATTATAAATAAGAAGTATTTATTTCCTGGAATTCGTTATTCCTTGTTTTCTAAGGACAAGTTTGGACTTCATGAAGGCTTGTGTAGGAAAGCCAAATCTGGTGTCATCTCTCCTCCATCTCTCATCTCCTTCTAGTTTGGTTTTCACAGAGCAGATCATTAGCAATTATATTTTTCACTTTTAAAGAATGAGTTTTGATAAAGTTCTCTGAACATCTAAAGGGCTTATGGCTTAAGGGTACTCATAATCACTGAATCTTAACACTACCTCTACAAAAACCCTATTTACTATTAGTGCCAGAAAATAAGGAGTTGTTGGAATGATGAAGCAACAGCTCTTCTGAAGAAATTCTGTTTGAGGAATGGACAAAAAGAAACACTAAGTGCCACCACAGTGTCAAGAAATGTATCATCACTTTAAAAGAAATGAAAAAAAGAACTAATAAATACAAGTTGAGTAAAATGGAACACAGTTGCTTTGTTCTAAATAAGTATAGTTAAAGTCCTAATGTAATTGACCAAAAGACAATAATGCAGTTTTTCTACATTATTTCTCAGGTTCTTTTAGACCAGATATGTCCCCTGAAAACCTAAAATACTGTTAGAAACTACAGGGGAAAGGAGGAGAAAAAACCCGAAAAAAACCCAAAAGAAACAAAAAAGCAAGAAACACCAACCAACAACCAACCAACCCAAAAACAAACAAACAAACAAACAAACAAACAAACAAACAAA
>VWZU01017021.1:1777091-1927112 GCA_013397095.1 Sterrhoptilus dennistouni | reverse complement strand
AAAAAAAAAAAAAAAGAAAAAGGTTAAGTTGCCTTGATACAGCATGGAACTTCAAAAGGCAGTTTAAAAATAATCTAAAAACTGTACTGAGGCTTAGGGCAGCACTATACATTTCCCTTCCCATTATTCTGTACATCTGTTTTTGTCTACCTAGAAGTAGTCTGCTTGAATAGAAAGCAGAGGTATCCCAGGTAGATTCATGCTGTTATATTGCACTTCTAATTTTCCCTAAGAAAATAGGGATGTTATATTCTTTAGTTAAATATATGGCTCCTTGCTAAATATTTGTACTGGTGCTTAGGAATATCATTGAACTCAAAGGGCATTTTGAATCAGGGAGCATTTCAGGATAAGGTCTGCATACAGTTACTGTCTCCAACACCTTGTCATTGATATGGCACAATGAAAGCAAAACATCAAACAATTAGCAGTGATAAAAGACAAAGAGTGCAAAATACAAAATGTAACTTAATCTCCCTCTCACATAAAATCACATCCTGAATTAATTTAAATATTTTATTCTGGTGAAAAAGTCTTGTTCTTAGCTTCTCTTATTTGTGAAGCCATTTAGATACCCTTTTTTTAAATTTCCTTTTCTTTTATATCTAGAGAGAAAAGGAATAGAGAAAGATCAGAAGAAAACACAGACATAAAAATACCTTAAATGCAACTATATTTGCCTGTATGTCAAATACCTACATTTTAGCAATTTACTTACACGAGGCACATATTTTAAATGATGTGTGGATGTAGCACGCCATAAGCAAACAAAGCACAGAACAAGAAAAGAAGAAAGAAGACTTAAGATCAATTAATTGCAATATCTAGGAGCAAAGGTAGTGGAGACTTAAAGTCCTCTCAGTCTTTTTAAATCATAACACAGTCATCAAAGAATGTGATAGTCAGTGACATTGCTCCATGAAGCGTCAAATATTTTTGCTGCCACCAGAAAGGCAACAGCTTCAGTTTCAGCTCTCAGGTCCTCATTTAGTGAACTTGTGATTTTTAGCAGTAGCTAGTATAGCTGGCATTTGATTTTGACTGACACTATAACAATATTCTCACACTTTTGGCATATTCATAGATGCTATTAGGAATAAATACCGTATATATGGATATTTATTGTAACAAAAAACTATTCTTTGGATTTAAAATTAGTTGAGTTTTATATATTCAGAATCACATACAAGCACTTGATGAATCCATATGATAATTAACTGAAATTATCTCTGCCTCCTGAATTATACTGCAATATGTCTCATCCTAACAATTGAGTTAGATTCTGAGACAGCTTCAAAATAAAAGAGGGCCCTGAAATCATCTTAAATTACTGCAAATGTAGGAATATAGTCACACCGTTTCTTTTGTTACTCAGTCCATGAAATGAAAGTCAAATTTTTTAAATGTAATTTATCCTAATTATCACTTTCTATGAAAATATTTTTACTAGAATTATACAAAAGAATCCTATTTCCATAATAAGTGGGAATATATTATGTTTTAAAGCAGGTGAACATAAATCTTTCTTAATATCTCAAGGAGTGTCAGGCAGGATGACTCTTTTCAGATTATGGCAAAAAAAAGCCATTAAGACATGGAACTTCTCAAATAAGCATTCAAGATTTTAAAGCCCCGTGAAACTATGAAGTGCATAGTCACAAGTCTATAGATTTCTATGCTTAGTTGTTTATAAGTGTCCCATGGCTTTATTAAACCAGAGATACAGTATTTAACAGCTGTATAGAATTTAAATAGTCTAGAATGGGAAAAATATATGCTGTCCTTATAATGTACAGATGTGACTGTACAAACATATACACTACCTGTAGAAATTATTTCCACAGCTGAATAGACACTGTGTTTACTTTCCTTTGGAAGGACATGGTTTATCTGTATCTTCATTTATTCACACAGAGAGAAAATAATTACTTCAGTAGTTAACTTTTTAGTTAATATTCAATACAAAATGCCATATATTTTTATTTAACACATTCATCAGCTGGAATGTACAAGCTTCTCTTTCCATATCTTGCAAATTTTTTTGTACAATGGTTAAACAAAAGGAATGCTTAAAATGTGATGACTAAACTTCCACTCTGTACTCATGTTTGGGATTGTCCCAGTCCAGACTTTGTACCCTGTATTTGGACTTGCTGAACTTAATGAGATTTCCACAGGCCCACTCCTCATGTTTGTCCAGGTCTCTCTGGATGGGATCCTTTTCTTCCATTCTTCAGCTGTACTGTTCAGCCTTATATTGCTGATGGTGCACTCAGTCTCACTATCTGTGTCCTTTATGAAGACAGTGAAAACTCGGGTCCCAGGACAGAGCCTTGAGGGATCTTACTTGGTGCAGATCTCCAACTGGACATAGACCCACTGACCACAACTCTGGCTACATCCATCAAGCCGATTCATTATCAACTGAATCCATGTCACTCCAATTTTGAGATAAGTATGTCGCATGAAATCTTATCAAAAACTTTACAGAATTCTAGATACATTACATCAGTCAGTCTTTCTTTGTCAACCACTGCCATTGTTCCATCACAGAGAGCCACCATGTTGGTCAGGCACAATTTACCCTTAGTAAAGCCATTCCAGCTACCTTGAATTGCCTCTATGTCTTTTATGTGCCTTAGTTTGTCTTCTAGGATGATCTGTTCCATGAAATTCCCAGGCACAGAGGTGAGTTTCACAGTCTGTCATTCCCTGGATTTTCCTTTCTCCCCTTTTTAAATATTACCATGTCTTTTCCAATATGATGGAGAGTGGCTTGGCAATAATATCAGCCAGTTCCCTCAGGAGCAAGTTTCACAGATTCTGTTTTATGAATACTGAACTGACTGCTGCTGAGGTAGGGGGTAGAAAATATTTGCGTTTGTGACAAATGACATCCTTACACCTTTATTCATCCACATTTGCTGCTGAAGTACTATGTATTTCTGCAAAGGACAGGGACTGGTCAGCACAGAGAACATGTCTGTGTGCTTTGCCTTCACTGCTGCTAGCTGTCACTTTACAGGAATGAATATAGAGCTCAACCTTTCCCCTGGAAATGCCCTGCAGCCTGTGGGGTTATAATGTCAGAGTGCATGTAGGCAGCAAGAAGGGAATCAGCTCCATGAATCCAGATTGTCACACCTCTAAGGGAAAAAAAGGAAAAGAAATTGATTGTAGAAATAAGTAAGTACAAAAAAAAAAAAAAAAAAAAAAAAAAAAAAAAAAAAAAAAAAAAAAAAAAAAAAAAAAAAAAAAAAAAAAAAAAAAAAAAAAAAAAAAAAAAAAAAAAAAAAAAAAAAAAAAAAAAAAAAAAAAAAAAAAAAAAAAAAAAAAAAAAAAAAAAAAAAAAAAAAAAAAAAAAAAAAAAAAAAAAAAAAAAAAAAAAAAAAAAAAAAAAAAAAAAAAAAAAAAAAAAAAAAAAAAAAAAAAAAAAAAAAAAAAAAAAAAAAAAAAAAAAAAAAAAAAAAAAAAAAAAAAAAAAAAAAAAAAAAAAAAAAAAAAAAAAAAAAAAAAAAAAAAAAAAAAAAAAAAAAAAAAAAAAAAAAAAAAAAAAAAAAAAAAAAAAAAAAAAAAAAAAAAAAAAAAAAAAAAAAAAAAAAAAAAAAAAAAAAAAAAAAAAAAAAAAAAAAAAAAAAAAAAAAAAAAAAAAAAAAAAAAAAAAAAAAAAAAAAAAAAAAAAAAAAAAAAAAAAAAAAAAAAAAAAAAAAAAAAAAAAAAAAAAAAAAAAAAAAAAAAAAAAAAAAAAAACAAACAAAAAAAAGCAACCAAAGAAAAAACCAAATAAACAAGTAAACAAACAAAAAACCAACCAAACAAACCCCAGCAAAACCCCATCCAGTCAAAATACAGAGGGAATAGCAACCAGATGACTTTTTGAAGACTCTTGACTGTACGGATTTAATTAAAAAATGAAGGACACTGAAAACTTTTAAACTAAAAGATAGAAGGTAATGACTTTCCCTGCAAGTGCTTTGGGTAACTAAATGTATCCTTGCTACTTCTAAAAAGAATTTCAGTGATGTTTACTCACATGAAAGCATTTTTACTAGATCTCAGTTTCATATAAAATATTTAGAGTTACAGAAATTAGATCATGAGATATCAAATTTAGCCTAACAACAGCCTGGAAATAGTCTAGAAAAAATTATGGAGATGGATAGCTGACTGGAAGTCTTGGTAATATGTGTTTAAGTGTGTGGCCACTCCACTGCAAGACTGTTTAACTCTTCTTGTTGGGAGGTAACAAGGCAGCACATGATTAGTAGATCTTGCAGTAAACTGGTAGATATTTTAATCTTTAAAATACTGTGTAGCTTGAGTAACATTTACTGTTCAGCTTTCCCTCTGAAGCCCAAAACGTTGTTCTGAAAAGGCACATTGAGCTAGGATTAAACACATGATCAGAACAACCACTTTTCAGGAGGCTGAATGCATGAAGGGGACTGGCTTAAGTGAAGCCACGATTTTGGAGTATCCTCAGCTTTTCCCTACCCCAGAGGTACCACTCTTTCAGATGTACCTCTTCAGAACTACTTACTACTAGTTGGAAATGTGACCTCCAGGCTGAAGACAAAAATTGCTGGTTATTTCACAGTCTGAGAGCTGATCCTATCCTTAACTTGCTGACTTGTGCTTCCTTTCCAAAACCAACATTTCAGAAGGAGAAGATGAAGGGGATGCACAGGAAGCACAGAAGACTTCTGTAATGTTAAAGGGGATGTACAAATTATGCAACAGAGATAATAAATTCTGCTAGAAGTGCTAAAAAAAATTGCTCCTTGCCACGTGTATATGGAGGTTTGGATATGAGTGAGCTCTTTGGCTGCCCTTTATGTGGCTACTTGTTTCCAATGAAATTGTAATATGGGATATGGTATTAGGAAGCACTGAGTTTGATATCCCAACCTTGAGTGTTAATATTTCATGATTGTATTGAGATCTACAAAACATTTACAAAAGCCCTACACCTACATTATTCATAACAGTTTAAATATTATGCATTGTGAAATATTACTTTGATTTTTACTATTTTTGAAAAGAAATTTGGGGTAGGCTAATACATAAAAAGTTATCACGAGATAAAAATGTTTGCAAAATATACACTATCAGCAATATTTAATATCTATTTAAGTCCAAAAATACCTATTCTTTATACTTCATCTGATTTCAGGTACTGAATTTTTTTTCCTTATTTCTTTTAAACGTGAGGGCCTCATCTTCTGTGTTTTGGTTTCTTTTTATTTTACTTTTTTTTTTTTAATTTTCTGTTACAGTTTTGAGAAGATTCTATTTTTTGTGGTAAGGTGAATGATGACAGTATCACATGGGTACTTACCCAACTCCATTAGCAATTTGCTTCCAGCACAGTATCACTCACTTTTCTGGTATCACAGTCATTTTCTATTTTTTAGTGCTTCATCAAGTTTGTGGCAATCATATTGTGCTTTTATGGCCTTAAAAATACTGTATTGTCAAATCAAAACATTTCTGAAAACAGACAAATCTACTAGCTGATCTATCTAGAATAAGAGAGATCTATCAATTCCATCTGTAAGAAAACCTTTGGTTTTCTGATAAATGAATACCTTCATTAGTACATCTCAATGACTTGTAACATCCTATATAACAACAATATTAATTATTATATTTATCAGATATTAAAAACATTTTATCTAGCAGCAGGTTACATGACTAATTGTGAAGACAGAAACTTCTCATTGCTTTTTTACTTGACCAAACACTTTCAAAGGCAAAAATATTTTCGTTCTTTATTTCTCTCTTCTAGACTTTTAAAAGATCATGACAATGATAGTGTCTATATTGGCTGTTGTGGGTTACTTTTTCTCAAGAGAGGAACCATGGTCTTTTTAAAATATAAATTAGTGTCTTCAAGCATATGGGGCATTTTTAGCAAGTGTCATTTTTGATAAATAAAAATGTTAATTCAGTAAAAATATTTTTCAGACAGAACCTCGAGTCTTCAGACATTCATGAGCAGGAAGTGAATAATTCTTTAACAGCATAATATACACACATTTTTGGAAGAATTTAAATACTTTATTGTGTCAATGGATAAGGTGAATTATACTCCACAAAAAATCTTCAGGTTACAAACAGATAAATTTTAAAAAACTTCAACAAATCCACATCTCATAGTAATTAGAGGCTAATTTTCGTAATTAGAATAATTGTAAGAATAATTTGAGATATTATTTCATAATATTTATCAGTGGAGTTCATTAACAGTTATCTTCATCCTACGCAGTGTGTTCGGCTTGCCATTTTACTCAAAGAAATCTCTGGGCTACAATAGTTGTATATTAAAGTTTAGAAAACACTTCTTGTCATTAATTACAAAGGTCACAAGAGGTTTAATTTTACTTTTGAGATATAAGTGTTGGGGTAAATCCCCTTTTAACTTTTTCCATTGTGTTGTTTATTTTTTATCTGTTTATTCTCTTGTTTATTTTGTTGGGTTTTGCTGGATTTTAAAAATATAATTATAATTAATAAATTACAATACTATTTTATATCATATTTAATCTACTCGTAATAGGGCAGAAAAATTTAACATATTCACATAAAATTCTACCATGATTTTGTTTTATTTGATGGGGATTTTTGTTCATTTTTTAAAATTAACTTTTACAGAGAATGGTACAATGAAATCTAGTTTTAATTTTGATTGCTGATCACTTAAAGTCTAGGAGGCGATTTTAGGTGCCATCTTTTCCATTTGATTTCTCATTTATTTTCCTTCTAGAACTTTTTTCTAGAATTCTTCAACGTGATTTTTTTTCAAGAAAGGTGGGAGGAAAGTAAAAAAAAAAAAAAAATTCCATTCTCCTAAACTTCATGTTAAGAATTTTCCTTGAAAATTGTCTATATGTTACTTCAAAAAACCTGGAATGGAAGTGGACTACTTAATGCATATGGAAGCAATTATTAGTTTTATCCTTATGAGAAGAAAGTGGTAAAACAAGAATGAATGTCATCCAGAAAAATCTAAGGTTTAGGAAAAAGAAAGAAAATGGAAAAAAGAAAAAAAAAAGCAAGGCAACAGAGGCTGAAGAGGACATCCTTTTAATGTGCAAGGCTGTTCTACAAATAACAAAGTATTTTCCTTTGTGTTCACAAGCAATTTTGGCAGTTTCCTGACAGGCAACATTGCATTAACGGCTTTTATCATAGGAAAGGAAAATGACAATGCTGATATAGCACTCAGAAGATGTGATATCTTGCAAGGACAATATCCTGCTTTTATTCATCTTCACAGGAGAAAAATATATTAGAAGTCCTTCTAGTACATGGAAAACAATCAAATATTGAAGCTCCACTGAAAGATAAATTTCTGGGCAGAGCTCCTCCCCCTCTTCCATGAAAAAAGCGATGAATAGCTGAAAACTCAAAAAAAAATGAACCCTGTGATTCCTGGCTCAATATATAAATAAGACATTATCAACAGTCTTAAGGCCTCAACAAAGTGCTGTCATCTAATATTTTTCAGTGCTAAAGTTAGACTAGATCTTTACTTTAGAATAGAAAAGATTATGTATCTCAGGATTATGGATTCTCATTAAAGCTGTGTCAGGGGAGGTTTAGATTGGATATTGGGAAAAGATTCTTCCCTGAAAGGGCAGTTGGAGACTGAAAGAGCCTCCCCAGGACAGTGCTTGAGAGAGTGTAAGAAGTGTTTAGACAACACTCTCAGGCACACAGTGTGACAATTGGGGATGGTGCTGTGCAGGGCCAGGAGTTGGATATTCATGATCCTTGTGGGTCACTTCCAACTCAGGATATTCTATTATTCTAGGATTCATTACTAGAAAATTGCAAGTTGTAAAATTTGCAATTTGAATCCAGTTGATATCTCTATTAGAAGCTTATATATGGTATGTTTTGATCCCTTAATCAATTATTTAAAAGCTGTCCACGTATGTAACAATGGGGAAAAAAGACAGGGGCCCCCTTGTGCATGTGAAAGGAATAATTTTATTGTAGAAGTTACCACCCTTTTATACCTTTAATCTCATCCAGACAAAACCAAAACATAACAGGAGAAGGGCACCATTGGCTGGCTCAGCTGCCGTGTGCTGTTCATGAGTCATAAATATCTCTCACCCCCCAGCTGATCTCCAAATGTCCAGCCTGCAGATGTGCCTTCCTAAAGGGCTTTCTGGTAAACATGAGACTTAACAGCCTTAAAAATTATAACCCCATATCTTACACATTTAAATAGTTTTAATTTTTAGAAGTTCCCAACTCACACCTATGCATTTCATATTGTCACAGAAGTAGAGTAAGATAATTACAAGAACTTGTCTCTGAGGTCTTCCTCGAAGTCTTCTGAACACTCAATTAGTCTCTTGTGCAGAGTTCTGAAGTGTTATCTGAACACCTGCAACCTACATCAAAGCCATATACTTCTGCAGATGTTTTCTTTCCCTCTAGCTCTACTGAACAGCAAAAGTAATCTTACTTCTATTAAGTCCTTAAACTTGTCTATATAATTGATCAGAGATTGAAGCAGCAAGAGAGTAAAAGGTGATTTGGAATTTACTAGAAATGTATTTGGAATAGACCTGTAAATTAGTAGAAAAGGATTATCTGCAAGGCTTTAAGAAACAGTAGAATTAAAGTAATGTTAAAGTGAAATTGATCAAAGCAAAAAATATTACAAGAAGTTTTAAGGAGGATATTTAGACCATTCTCTTCCTCGGAAAAATCCCCTAAAAAGTCATAGATCATTGTCTCTGTATTTTGATTTTCTTACAGAAAAACTCCAAAAAACTATAAGTGGAATTCAAATGGAGGTGCATACTCCAGTATATTAAAAGGCTATGCCATGCACTGAATAAGTCTGTGGCACCAGTGCTTGTCAAAGAAATCTTTCGAACAGAATTCTACTAGAATTATTTTCTGACTAGGAAATAATATAAATGTTTAATTACATATTGGTTAAAATTTTTATTTATTGGATATATTTTTCATAGAATAATTCATAGTACACATTTTTCAGAAATATTTTTAAATTATCTCTTTAAAACTTACTACAGAGTTTTTTTCTGTAATATCTTAAAAAATATTGATGTCATTTGTGTGCCTCCTGTTTGCTCCAAGTAAATGGCAAGATTTTGTTAGTAGCAGAACAAATCAAATGCAAGTGAAAGAGTTATTTAGTAGAATTGGAGAAAATTTCAATTAAGAATTCTTGTGATCGAGTTTGTATTTTATAATATGACAGATAATTTTTAGTACCTTCCTTTGGTGACTGAATTCAGATAACATTTGTAATACATCAGTGTTTCAGACACTGAGGAGAGTAATGATTCCAATGTGCATGTGTTCCTTGTCTATTAATTTATTGATTTCATTGGATGTATGCTACAGAGTTATTTTTTTAAACAGCTAATTAAACTAATGAATGAAATTAAATACTCAAGGTTTTCATCTAATATTTTGGGGAAAGCTTTGCAGTAGTTATATTATGTCAAGAGAAATTATTTGACAATATCCTAATTAACAAAATGCAAGTGACATATATTAAATAAAGCTCTGAAGGAACACCATTACATATTTTAACACTATTCTTTAAGATTTGTGTTTTCCTAAATATCTTCTTTACATTAGTATTTACTTTATAACAGTGCTTTCTTTTGTTTCCTGAAATTTAGCTCTTTTCCTCAAAACTAGAGTTTAATACTTTTTGTAGTATTTATTTCATATTTAAAAAAATAAATAATATTTAGAGTATTGTGTATTAATAAATTCATGGTAAGATTTGTGCTGCTATAAATATGCCTGCTATTGAATTTGAGATACAAACTTGTGATTCGTCACTACAACACCAACCATTATAACTGAGCAACTGATGAAGATGTCTGCAAGTAAGTAAGAAACTGAGGATTCTAAAAAAAGAACCAACCAAGAAAATAAAGCACATAAAAAAAAAAACCCACATAATTTTCTAGGCAGCAATAAAGCTGTCTGTTTAATCGAACAGGAAAGGTTAATTAAAAACCTAAACCTTCAAGAGAGGTTGCAGTCTATGGAACTCTTATTCAACATATATTATATATTATATCATATATCTGTTCTAATGGGAAGCACCTTAGAAACTATATGCAGGGTGAGGTCCTTGGTTAGTTTTATTTGAGATGGGGGAGCCTTTACAAGCATTATTTATCATATCAAATAATTATTACAAAATATTCTAGGAAGGAAATGCAGTGATTTAGCAATCAGGGACTGTAGATTTTGTTAGGAGTAAGTGGCATAAAGAGAAAAAACACAAACACTTTAACAGCTTAAAACATCATGAGCTGTGTTCAGAAAAACGCTAAGGAAAGGCACTTTTTTAAAAAAAGCAGTTGACTACCTTTTTCAGTTTTCAGAGAATTTGTCACATTTCCCAGTCAGAACTCTGTGATTTGAGAGATGTAGTATTCAGCCTGAGTTCGCCGTCTACAATTTTCCTTCAGATCATCGGGGATGAACTAATAGCAACCATGAACAAAGAAAACTTTTTATTATAGCAGATACATACCTTCCTATGTTCTCCTCTGCTTAAACTGTAAGACATGAAAATTACAGGATATCTCTTGAAAAAATTGCTGTCAAACCTGGAAATGTTTTTATTTCTGGTTTATCTATGCTGTGCCTGCCAGACTTGGGGTGGTATCTTCTAAGTGTAATAATCCAGTTTCATGCTGCAACTACCTGATAGCAGTGGTAGTTGGTAGATGACTATCAGGGTTTGTACTTGCAACATGCTCCCTTGTACTTTGCAAACACTAACATTCCAAGAGCTCCAACGTTACTTAATTGTGTTTACGATAAGGACAGTGAGTAGAAATTGCTGAGACCTTCCATTCTAAGACATTCTTCAGCTGATAAGAACTCTGCTACATTTCAGGATAGAATTTCTATGGGATATACATTTTTTCTGAACATAAATTTAATTTTCATCATTTCAGCAAAAGCTGTTCAGTAAGATTGAATTTGGGGCAAATTTCCCCATGTAAAAGGATTAAAAGATATCTGAAGGATTTTTTGGATACATGCTTGAAATGGGTGTTTGCATGTCTGGCTGTGTTTCAAAGGAATGGTGCTTGCTAAAGGAAAAATATATTTACTTATACAAAATCCAGTTATATTTGACTAGGTTGTGGCCATCTAAAAATGCAGTCGCTTATTTAATTTATCTGAATATTTATACGTAGCTGATTTATCCTTGATGTGTCTTATTCTTGGTGGAGCACATTAGGAAATCAGCTTTCTTCTGAACTGCTACTTCTGCCTGGCATGCAGCTTTACACATAAACCAGGAGCATGGAGAACACTGGTGTTCCCAGCTCCCTGATTTGCTCAGCCAATGCAGCTGGAAATGGAGGGAGCGTTCAGCTGGAGTACAGAAGGATAGATAAAGAGCATGATTATATGTACTCAGTTTTGAGCGGAGGTGAAGACTTTTTCACATTTCCAAACGCAGGACTGTGCAACCTTCAGGCTCTTTAAATGTGGTTTTGTGACTGTTCATGATCTCTACCAATATCAGTGAGTGGTGCATTTCTAATTCTGTGGATTTTCAAAGTCGCAATAAAGTAAATGAAAACATAAATTTGACTTTCCATTAAACTCTGCACTTAAAAATCAAGAAATTAAGAAGCTTATGCTAATAACACAAGAACATATTTTTTACAAATGTTTAAGGAAATAAATATTTAGATACTTCTGCCTTGCTTCTGGGATGTTGAGCACATTTATAGATCTTTATGGTCACCCGACTCCACTGATTTAAGATGTATTTTTGTTACCATGATGAGACAAATGATGAGTGAGATAATTTACTGAGAAACACTTAGAGGTTGTAAAGTAGAATTTCAGAAGCAAATAGATATTTAGCTTCCTTGACCAGGATGATACTGAGCATTGATTTCAGCCTGTGCTGAAGTATTGTCCACACTGCTGTGATAAGATATTCTTGTGGATTTTCCCCTTGGCTTTGGTATTCACTCTGAAAACTGATATGAAGATCCAAGGTTTCCCAGTTTTTACCAAAGTGCAGTAGACATTCTTCCCAAAATCCTTTTTTCCATGCCTCCCAGAGCTCTCCTAGAATTTTGCTATACCCAGCTTGTTTCATTTTCTGATGCCACATTTTCTCTCAGACTGAAAGTTAGATCTGGAACATGTATGTTTACAGACACACAAGATTTAAATGTCCTTTGTATATTTATACATATCACAGAAGCTTTATATCATATGGCCAGAAGGAAAAGTGTTAGCATCAGTCTCAGCTGATGTGTATTTATAATGTCAGCAAGAGGCATTCTAATCCTTATCCTCAGCTGTGATATTCATACCAACCTGGTTTCCTCTTGGGCCTTGCCATACATGACTCATCTTTAGATTTGCAATGGTGCAGGAGAATTTAGGACATTGCCTGACACACCTGTTGTTCCTAAATTGCAGACATGCACTGGTGACATGACCTACTCCCCGGGGTGTGATGACAGCTTTGATAAAAAAGGACCCAGGCAGTGACAAAGAAAGCCATACAATATTATCTAAATTCTCAGCTTATTCCAGTTCTTGAAATCGTAATTTATTCTGTTCCAGGTTACTAACAGTGCAGAAAAAAACCCACAAAATCCACAGGCTTGTATTCCTTGAGTGCTTTCACTTGATGTGAAGAGAGGTCACCTTGCAGTCTAAGGCTTAAGGGCCATATCATGTTCTGACCCCATTCTTTATTATTTTTGTCTTATCTATTATTAACTGGGATTGTTATTCAATCCTCCCTACAGAAGTGTACCAAGCTTCTTGGGCCCAGAACAGGTAAAAAGTACTATCAGGGATAAATGAAAGAACAGCCAAAAATAATATTTTCATGCATGAGTGTCGCTCTGAATTTTCTTGCTTTTCAATGTTTGAAAACACACAGCTTCATGTAAACTATATGTATTTTTAGAATTTATCTATATGTTTACATAGTTCTCTTCTGGGAGGAGAACATGATTGATGGCAATGGTGACCAACGAGGTCCATGAGGTGTTAACCTTTTTAGCCAATCTTTGGCTTTTGTACAAAGTGTATATAAGTTGATGGAGTCAGAAAATGGAGGAGAAGCCTTCCTTGTTTGACCTGCTGCTGCCTGCCTGTCCTCTGTTGTGAAATAGCAGACACACATGAGCACTTTATAAAAAAAGGCTCTAAAAGAATTCAACATCAATATAAAGATGAGAAGAACTCTAAAGCTACATCCCCCATCAAATTCACATGCCCACATGCATGTGTAAAAATCTAGTCAATATTAATAACCATATACAAATAAATCTTGCACATTTCTGTTTCTAAACTACACAATTAAAAAAAAAAGTCAATCAGAACTCAATGGACTTTAAATCAATCTGGAAATAAAACAGAAAATGCCTGAGTGTTCCACTGTCAGAACCAGTATTTGATTTTCATATTTTCTGCAATATTGTTCAGTCATTAAAATGTTCTCTTCACTTATCAGAATTCTGGCAGAAACTATTAATTACTCATGCTTTCTTCAAGGTAATATTTAAGAGCCTTTTTAGTCTTCTGTTGAAATGGTGCAGAGATATTAATCTCTGGAATAGTAGAAGCCAGTCTGTATGCATAGATTTTTGACTTGTGCCTCAGCTGGTATTTTAAACCCCAGAGCAAAGCTGAAAGATGTAATTGAAAAATAAGAAATTTCGCAATCTGGTTTTCAGATAAAGATTTCAGCAGTAGTTAAAACACAAAACTATATTCAGAGTGCTGGGAAAGAAACTGTTTTTATAACCTCCTACTGATGAGAAAAAGGAAAAAATAACCAAATGCCTTCTCATGATGGGAAAATCTTTCCTTGACATTTTTCCAGCTCCTTATTTGGTCTTAATTTCTGCAAAATAACTTTTAATTAACACTAGAATTAACCCCTTGAAGAAATAAAAATACATGTTCCTAGATAGTATCTCCTGCTACTAAAGGAACTTAATTAGATAGAATGTTGCTTGACTATGAAAATGAAGACTGATTTTCTTTTCCTTACACAAATATCTGCAAAAAATATATGCTTTAAAAATGAAAATGTTATTTCTGTTTCTTCTTTTACCAACAACCCATGAATCAGCAGATCAGGGCAACACTGTGCTGTAGGTCTATGTGCCCTAGTATTGTGATTCTGTGCCTTATTCTGATTACCAGCCACATGAAAATGCTGATCAGTCATCATCTCTTGCAATATCAAACCGAATTCCTATGTGAGTCAATAGGATGAACCTCTTTTCATTTACCAAGAGGATGGCATTTGATGAAAAGAGAAAGCCTTTCCTAATCAAACCACTCAGTTCTCTGTCTCATCACATGTGAGGCTATTAGCATTTACCACTTGAAGTTAGGTGATAAAAACATGGGTTCAACCAGGAAAATGTTGAGGCAAAGTACATCTTGAAAAAGGAATGATTTTGAACTAACTTTTTATAATCATCAGTGAGCTCTTAGTCTCTGAAACATGCATACAGATTACTAGTTTTACATATGTTACAGCCTGGTTTGTTGACTCTATCAAATGTAGACCCTCATCTGTCATTTAACAACCATCTGCTGTCTGTTGGCAAAGCATTACTTCATCATCTGTAGAATATTGCTCATGTGAGGGCTGTAGTCCTAAAGCAAATCCGCAGATATTCATATATTCAGCATGACCAGGTCTTTTTTTTTTCCTCTTTCAGTTCTCAACTTTGTGGATTATGTTTGATATACAAAGTGTCATTTTGAAGCAGAAACATATTTAACTCAGCCTCAGACCCTGAGGCTTAAAATCAGATAATTATGTCCATATTTAGGTACACAATAAGAAGTCTTCTCAGGATTAAGAGAACCAATCAACATATGTTTCTCACATAGACTCCAGCCCAAGTTTGCAGGTGCTCATCTGCCCTCACTGTGCTCAGCAAGTCTGGTAGATGTTCGGTAAGGTAATTCATCCATAATGCTAAATGTGAATTGAAAGTTTTAATTTTAAAGAGCAGCTCTTAAAGCTATTTGTTATACTAATTTTCCCTACACTAACAGTCTTTGACAAGTGCCTCTCTAATTTTCTAACTGTTGCTTTGATTGTATACTGCTGTCTAATAGAATATCAGTAAGCCATCAGATTCAGTGGAAAGGAAGCAATGGCCTCCCAAAATTTGATTTGATGCCAAATTTTGAAATTTTTTGCAAGTACAGTATGACAATTATGCAGAGTTTCCGCCAAGTGTAGATTACTGTACAAACACTTTGAAATAATATCAGTGTTATAATAAAGGAGAGATTCTTACATCTGATTCTTTTGAGATGTTTGGATACAGTCAGTGAATGAACTAGGGATTTTTTTTGTTTCCTTTCTGCAGCCTTTGGTTGAGAGTTGCTGGGATTTTAAAGCACAATCACAGTCTATTTTCTCCAGCCTGTAATTTTCTCAGAAAACCTTGGGCAACTCTGTTGATTTTTCAGTTGTTCTTACTGTGCTCAAAGATGACAACGTAAGTGCTCGCAGGCAGACTCAAGGAGTTGTTAACCACAAATTATGTCATGTGGAATTTTCTAGCTTTGGGAATATGCAAAAATATGTCTTAGGTACATTTGAAACCTATTATTTGTCACATTCAATATTCTTCTGAAAAATGAACTATTCTGTTAGCTATTCAATGCCTGCAGTTCTTTGTCTTTTGCTCAGATATATAACATAATCAGAACTCAGTTGTCACTAGTAAGTGGATGAATATTTGCATGTGGGTTGTAACTCCAATAATGTGCCAACCCTGTAGTCGAAAGGACTTGTGTATGGGTGGTGCTGTCATTATTATATCTATAGAAAAATAAGGCACCATATGTACTAGCTGCTCAAATTGATTTAGCAGCTTCTGCTGAGTTTGGCAACAGCACCATGAGTAGTTAGGTGTAACAGTTCAATTCTTATTCTTAGCTTATATCGTTCTGCGATATACTTAATGTACTTCTTAATGTACTTCTGTACTAAAAGTTACTAACTGCACTTAAAAATACTGATTTCAATGCTTCAACTCTGTGGAATACAGAGAATATATCTAATTTTAAATAGCTGGAAAACCTTTTAGTTCTCCTCAGTTCTTATGCTTTATTTTCATGTTTGAAGTTCTCAGAGGATGTTGTCCTTGGTTACTGAGAATATTCCCAAAAAATTACCTTTTCTATCCTTATCTGCTTAAAGATATATATTTTGCAATGTGTTTAGTGCTAAAGTAGATTACAGCATAGCAATCACAAAAGAAATTTGTGTTTTCCTAAAATAATTTCGTGAATATTCATGAAGAAATAAACTGTTTCAGCACTTTTTCCTGCATGACTTTTGGCATTACATATGTCCTGCTTACTTTTGGATTAGCTAAATACTGAATAAGAAATGAAAAAGTTCTTGTTAAGTATCACCCGGTATTAAGTGTTCAGAGGTTGGAACATTACTTGCTAAAATAAAGTTTTGGGTGAGCCTAATTGGGAACACAGTGCAGGAGTAGACTTGAGGTAAACCTCAGTACCAGACTTGCCAATTTTCCTCATTCTTATTTAAGGCTGGTGCAATCTATGTTTAGCTCTGATACAACATTGTGCTGCTTTGCAGGTGAAGGGAAACCTCAGACAACAAGGCATATTTAGATACAGATAAAAATCAACTCCAATTTCTTAAGAGTGCAGGTATCCACTCCTGTGAAATGTGTGTTTCATGGCATTGTGTACCAGGCTGCGACATCTTTTTTGTTTGTTTGTTTGTTTGCTTGTTTATAACTATTGTACGTGACTGAACTGAGAAGATGATTTAGGCTTTTTCCTGGAAGGACCTTTTGGGCAATTGCTAAGGGCAACCACTCCAGACACAAAGTCAAACAGGATTATAGACACACTAAGTACATTTTGTGTTTTGGCTTGTCTCAGGATTTGAATCCTTTATGGTCTGAGTGATTTTCCTGAGCAATATACAGAGGTAAAATTTTACCTGGAATTTTTGAAAGACTAAATTGATCCTCCTTTTGCCATCTTAAATATTTGAAATGACACTATTCTGAGTTTAATAAAAGAAGATATCATCAGTAATTAAACTCATTCTATCCATAAAAGGCTAAAATCTGATGCTGAAAACAATCAGAAATTCTATCCTACGTATACATGTGTCACCTAGAAGACATTATAATTTAGATATTCTCTATCTTACAAAAATACAAAAATTCTGTGTCTTTGATTGAGTTCTCACCAATCAACCATACCTGTGCAATATCTCTGCCGTTTTGTTGTCACACAGTGGAAACTCTAACTCAGTCACCATTTTCAAGATAGCTATTAACCAGGTCCTGTTGTTAATTGGAGACTTATTAATTGGATTGTGACAGCATCTGTTGAATTTGAGATTTAAGCAGAATCATGTTGAATATCTGTATCCCCACTGAACCACCAACTGGATGCTCAGTTGTTACCTCTGATCTCCCAGTGATGAGATACCTTGGGAACACCCAGAGAAACTATTTTTGGGCATGCAGAAAAGCTGTTGTTCAGAAATATCTATTGTGTCTGTGACCAGCTGTTGAGTGAGCATAACCAAACCTAACCCTCCTGCAAAAACCCTTCCTGGCCAGTCTGGGACCATGTCTGACCCTAGTTTCCCTCACAGGGCTTGTTCCTGACCCTTACCTGTGGGCTGACATCCTTGCCCAGCTTCACCCTGTGCCCAAGGACTTGCCCAGGGCTGGGGCTGCCTCAGTGTCCCCCCAGCTGCCTCTGGCTGAGATGGTGCAAATGGCCTGGGATGCCAAGTCCTGCCCTGCCCTGATGAGTTGGGCAGTCCCTGCTGTCCCCAAACCCCAGTTGTCCCATGAGGCAGCCTGACTTCAAGAATTTAAAAGTGAAACCCGTTAAAGTTCAACCTAACTCTGGAAATGCAATTTTATTGAAAGGGGTGAGGATTCAAATTTGGTTTCTTGACACGGGATTTTTTTTTGAGTAACAGAGTGTTTTGGGTGAAAAAGTATATAGGAACTGAAGAGGTTCTCAAGAGAAAAGGTGACATTATTCTGATGAGAAAAATACAATATGGCTTTTCAGGTTTAATTTCTGATTATGGGGAACATTAACTGTATGGAAGGAATGGGTGTGACACTTGCATTGTTGTAGGGTTTGGCAAAGCATGGCAGGAGATCCTAACTCTTCCAGATCCTCTTAGATGCGCATGCTGATGAACCAATTTTCCATTCTCCATTTAAATTAATGCTTCCAGACATTTAAAACATAAGCAAAGTTGAGGGGACATGACACTGTACAGCTTTTTTTGTCCTGACAGATCTTATGAAAGATTCTAGTGAGGTTTTTAAAGGTCTAGTGCTAATTCTTTCTCATTCGTTAACTAAGAAATAACAGCTCATAAGTGCTTTTAGACATTCTCTGTGCATTAATGTGGTTTCCTCACTATTCTGTAATGTGTCACTTTCTAAGGCTAGACTTTCCTTTGGGTTATAAAATTTCATTAATGGAGAATTTGAAACTATTCTCTTTACTTCTTCAAAAGCTTTTTCTTGTATTTCTGTACATTCCCGTATGATGACTTTAAAGTAGTTGGCTCAGAAGCTCATATTCTTTTTTGAGAAGTGATTAAGAAAGTCCAGCACTATCCTTAAGGTTCTTTGACATATTTATGGGCCTGAGCATCTTTACAATTTTTTTCAGATCACAGTTTAGTCATTTTTTGTCAGCAAAAATATGACACAAGGCACTTTCTCTTACTAAGCCAAATAAAGTGTAACTTCAGTTTAGTCAGATTCTGTTTAATATTTTTCTCCTTGTTAATTTCAGTTTCTGCTCATGACCTGATGTTCTCAAGTAATGAAAATGTCAGCAATTATCTATTTAACAGTCAGACAGTCCTTTTTGACCTCAATTTAGTTTTGATCAAGTGATTTCTTCCATGTATTATGTTTTTAACTACACGTAATTATGCAGGATGTAGTAGAAAAATAATAATCCTGGTGAAATATCCTCTGTAACTTCTATTTCTTGTTCAGTGATCTTGAATGCAAATATATTACTTACAGTCTTATGGTAACTTTAACCCTAAGGATATATGGTTTGACTAGTTTTTCCTCAAATTTCAAAATTCTTTTTATTTCTACTTTTTCAAGACTTACAAATAATCTTCAATGTTTCAGATTCTGAAAAACATGTGGAGCTTAACTTTTGCCTGCACTAACTACCTGAGTTTTGTGATATACAGTGATGAAAACAACATAATTTTTATTTCCTTTATACTTCTTTTATATATGTATCCAGAGCCCCTAATATTTTTAATGTATATAGTGGTTTGTTGTGAATGAGTGGTGGGGCAAATTAAAGGTAATCAAAGGTATTGGCAAAAAGCAGGTTTTAATATAAACTTCTGAAATTATAATTTAACAGAATTCACTGGTAAGTTCATTCTCTCTATATAGCCTAGTACATAGACGTAACATATGCAGAAAAATGGCAGGGTGAAGGATGCAGGATGCACCACAAAAATGTTTTTTTTTAATCTTCATTCACTAAAACTACCAGGATCAGATTGTAGTCAGTCTAGAATTTAGGTGATTTCAGTTACTAAGATGTGCAATAGATTATCATATACTTACTGCAGGTAGATTATTTTCTCTTGGACATGTGTGTGTTTCAATAGAGATGACAGTCCCTTTTTCAGTCCTAATATTTTCTAGTAGACATGAATTAAGGATTTAGTCTCCGTCAAAACCACACAGATATATTCCTCCAATAAGTGCTGCTTATGTCAAAGAAAGATTTCAACAGTAACACACAAAAGGAAAAAATCATAGTAAGTCTTCCAGGTTCAAATGTTCTGAAGATGTTGCTGATCATTCTCTATGTGCTTTTACATAGTAAATGGAATAGATGTTCTAATTTATACTTTGTAAAAATCGTTGCTAGTCACACAGAAATTCTTTAGGCAATTGTGATAACAATATTAGTTTATGCACCCTATTTAATAAGCTTGAAGAAAAATCAGCTCTAATTTTTCTACTTTAAAAAGTGCTTGAGGTGAAATAATCCATGGCTGTTGTTTGCTATTCCTTCAAAGCAGCTTAGAATCCTTACAAGTAAGTTGTTCTGACTCTTTCCCCTGAACCACTCTCAGTATTTTTTTTTCCAGTTGTAGATTGTTAACTTTCCACTTGTGAAAAAAAGAAATGCAAAGTTAGGACTGTGAGATTCCTTTAATAATAGTGTCACCTTACATCAAACGGCAATAGTTATAGCTTTTAGAGGAACGTCACTGGATTTTTCTCTCCCCTTCATTTTACTGTTACAAGCAAGGAAGCAGAGCTGCCTCATGCTAAGCTTATTCAAGAGCCCTTTTCTTCTCTGTAAAGCTGCTCCTCAGCCAGTCAGGCCCCAACCTTTATTAATCTGTACTAATTAGGCTCTGCATTTGCCATTTTTGAACTTCAGATATCATCCTATTTCCCTAGCTCGATGAAATCCCTCTGAATAGCAGACTAAAATATTAACCACTCTTCCTGGTTTGGTATTATGTATAAATCTGAGTGTCTGCATTTCTTCACCATGGAGATCAGCAGTGCTGTCAAACAGTATCAGACCTAGCATTGACCCCTGAAGAGCAGTGCTGTTAGCTGGGAGTAAGCCATGTATTTAAATAGTGGCATAATGACATTTTCTTCTCTGTCCCCTGCTTTCTTTCTCAATGTTTCTTAACAATTGATTTTCTATTTTTGATTTGTTCTGCAGGTTGAACTTGTATTTTTAATGGATTTAATATTCAGCCCAGAACTTTACTCCTGAGTGGCTATACTCAGGTAACACTGGTTTTACACGTGTGCAAAAAAATGGTTTGGATTCTTTTTTTCTCCCCCATATATATACCTTGAATTTCACCTGCTATATCATTGGCCAGTGACTCAGAGATGTATGTACAGGTAAAGTAATTTTTTTTTTTGGTCCTCACAGAATTTGTTTTAACAATTAATATCTATGCTGAATTACATAAATGCAAGTGGAAGACTTCCGGTCACTGTCAATGCTGGATGAACATCTGAACATTTATTCTTAACTCCTTTTTCCTGTCTCTTATCCAACTGCTTAATGAGATGTCTTCCTACTTTTGACTTTGTTTACAAGCTTCTTTTTGTCCTTCATTCTTCTGTAGATCTAAGTGAATCTAAGTGAATCATCATAATTATGAAATTGTATACTTCTATAGGATTCTGAACAGTATCATTGTTTTGCATCAAATCATTAGTAACTTTCTTACTGGAGGGGTTTTCTGATTAGCTGATCCTAGAACAAACATAGTTTTAGACTCTTAAAATGTTATCTGTTTAATTTCCCACAGTGACATTTGACTAATTGATGGGAGGATGTTGATGCTATCCAGAAAGGGTTTATTGCCTGTTCTCACTTTCTTGGCTGAGAATCTGGTAATCAGTGTCATTATCCTGGCCAGACACTCTCTCAGGTAACTCTCTAACAGTTACCCGGATGTATATTGTCATTTAAGATTAGTATTTTGGTCCCTTAAACTCTGTTCTGAATATGTTAATCTTTTTGAATTGAAGTTCTCTTTTTTTTGTCATACTAGGCTCTCACATTCATTTTTGCATGTATCATGCCAGTGACTGTCAACAAATTTCTGGTGCATGTATTTCATAAATGTGTTAATCTAGGGAAAGATATTTCAGTTTGTTTTTTCTTGTTTCTTGTTTCCTCAGACACCTTATTCCTTGTAGATATTTAAAATTGGTATGGAAACACATTTGTCTCTTATTTGGCTTGCTTATTGACATACTATTTAAGTAGCAAACATTATATTTCTTTTTTTTTTTTTAATCATTCCTAGCATTTTTTGTGTGTCACATTACAGAATGCAGAAATCTTTATGCATACAATTTTGGATAAATCTTCCCAAACTAATTATTTTCTGCACCTTTTAGACTGTTATCTTCCCCAAATTCATCAGCTTCTAAATTCAGTCGCAATTTCCTTAGATTTAAACATCAATAGTTTTACTCTCAAAATAGCGATGCCAAATCTAGGGCTACAGTAAGAATATGACAAGATTTGTAAGATGAGAAGTCTTCTGATTGAAGTGCATTCATACAAATAGCACTAGTCCTGTATCTCTAGAGCTAACATGAGGGAAAAAATGCTATTTTTAATATATTTCATACTGTTTTATTTTATTTTATTGATTACATGATACCCCAGTGTTCATGACATAGAGGTGAGAAATAGATGGCACAACATGTCCTTTTGTGTATCAAAATATCATATTTGGCTTTGGTCAAAATATTTTAAATAATGTGTTTCCTGTAGTTTTTAATTTTTTTTTTTTAATTTTAGGTGTTGCTCATTTGTATTTCTCTTCCTCATTGCTGTGTTATGCTTCTCTAATCTTAGTTCATATAGGCCTGCAGTGCGGATTGTGCAGTATTTTCAACAGCATTCATAACTGAAATTCAAAAAATCTGCTTCCTTGTCTAAAAAAAATTTATTCCCTTGAGGTGAACCTACAGTCCATAGCCTTCCCTTCTCCTGTGAAGATTTTTGATGACTGACACCACATCTTGACAGAGCTGGATAGCTCAGAATATAGCTTGCATTAAGACCAGGCAGGATTTTGGTACTATTCGTTCCTCTATTTAATTTTCCTGAAAGATTTCAGTCTACAGCATTTTCTAGGATCATGTCAAAGCATGACATCAGGATCAAATCCTCTGAAAAATACAGTGATGATTCTTCTTTTTTTTAAAAGCACAAGGGAGAGGTATTTTTTGATATAACTCCTACTATAACACTCAGGCTTATAGCCTGCAAACCAGTATATATAGCATTGCCATTACTAGCAACAGGACACTGATTTTTGTACTGATTTGTTTTGTTTTGTTTTGTTTTTGATTTTTTTTGTTTTTGTTTTGTTTCTTTGCCTGCAGTAGTGTTTTTTTGACTGTGGTTGGGTTTTTTAAGTGCTTTTGCTTATCTTTTCATGGTATAAACATAACTTTTTATGAAGTAATAAGAAATAATTTTTCTGTAGAGAATTAAATATGAGGCCTTGATAATAAAAGTGAGACAGAGATTTCTATGGTTCAAAGAAGTGTAAAAATGAGATGATAAAAAAATGTACACTTAAGATTGAAGCTATGAAAAATTCAACAGTGTGAGCTATTGTGGGGCAGATTGGGAGTTGGACAGAACAATGGTTACAGTAGTTAAAAGAAATAAGAGTATCTAAAATATAGAAATATATTCTTCATTTTTAAATACATTAACTACATAAATTTATAGAAAAAAATATAATCTGAAGTGGATCCACACAATAAAGAAGAAAGCATCAGAATCATTAACATATTTCTTTCGGCCTAAACAAAATAAATTCCATGATTAACATTGCTATCCTCCAGGAGATGAACAGGGAAACAGTCTAGGAATAAACAGCAGACATAGGAGAGAACTAGAAATTTTATATATAATAAATTCTAAGTGTATTAATAATAAGATTTGGTCTAAGTTATGTACATAATTTAGACTAAGAATGTTAGTATCATTTTAACTGGACTAGCCATACAAAATGGTGTAAATTAGTTATGTGTTTGAAACTTTAAAAAGACTAGTAGTAAATTTTGATGTCTCACAAAAATCATATTCCCTTTTTTGAACATAAAATGTTTTTGAGGATTATAGTGTCAAAGTAGGATACATATATGAGTTTTCTCCTCCACCTGTAAAATTTATGTCTTTACCTATAAATCATTATGAAGTAATTCAGGTTGAAGCTCTTTCAATTTAAAAGAATAAAATTAGGAATGAGTCATGTATTGATTTCCATTAATTGGGACAAGAGTATTGTAATGTTAGGTGATGTTCAATTTTTTTTCTCTTCCCTTCATCTTATTCTTGGTACTCAAACATCCCAGGTCACTCAGTTGTTGGTCTCATATCTCACAAGTAGAACAATTTGTATTGGTTATTGCAATAGTTCTTTGGAAAGTTCAATTTTGTCTACTTTACAAGGAAGTCTTTCCTGAATAACCTAAAATAGGAGAAGGAAGATGATGGAATTGGAGCATAGAGAAGTGCCTTGTCATGCTGTAACTTTATGGATGGCTTACTAAAGCAGAGATTACACTTGGACATTCTGAATTCCAGTTCAATTCTTTAACATAAAGCAAATTTTTTTAATTTGTATCTCCCAGAGTAGCTAGTAACTGACTCACTGTTTTTTTTATATTTCTGTTTCCTTCAAGGAGTGGGGGGGCAAGGAGGGGTGGGGACAGAAAAAAAATAGATGGGTTAGAGGTAGAATACTTTATTAGGCTTAAAAAATTATATAATGTCTTCAGACAGCCTATATATATTTTTCCTTTTTGAACGGAGTACTATCCCTTTTATTGTCATGACTGAATCTCAGTAAGATGCACATGTGAGATGTGTAAATAGAAAGTAAAATGGGATCTAAAAAGACCACTGCTGAGAGTTTATGGAAAAAGTAGGAGCTAATGGAAAAAGTAATATAGTTACTTCATAATTTCAAATCAATAGCATAATAATCTTTAAAGGAGGACCTTTGAAATTTTTTTTGAAAAATAATTTTGTTACTTTGAAGAGTGTAAATTAATTTGAAAGAAATTATTAATTGTGTAAGGTGCTAGGAATATGAGAAACAACAGAGAAAAAATTAAAGATAACCTTAACTTTATTCAGTTAAGAGTGGTACATCAGGACCCCTGGTTAGTCTTTCAACTTTATTATATAATAAGTTTTATAAATAATTTATAGATATAGATATAGATATAGATATAGATATAATATTTATAAAAATATTATAGACTCCTGTCTTTCTGTTTCATTTCCTTCACTTTAGATGAGCTGTCTTTCTACATCTATGTTTCA
Organism: Sterrhoptilus dennistouni; assembly: GCA_013397095.1. Lineage (NCBI taxonomy): Eukaryota > Metazoa > Chordata > Aves > Passeriformes > Zosteropidae > Sterrhoptilus > Sterrhoptilus dennistouni. The sequence goes on along the minus strand of VWZU01017021.1, from coordinate 1,902,137 downwards.
TGACATGCCTCAGAAATGGTCTCCCACTTGAAGCCTAATTTATCCTCTGGCAAATGCCCATTCTTCATATTAGCTTACTACTGCATTAATTATTTTCTTTATTCTGGCTTATTACCCAGAGACAAAAATGTGTTACTTTTCAATACATTTCAGCACAAACTCTTCTGTTACATAAAGATAATTTGAATTTACAAGTTTTAGACTTGAATATGAAATATTAGTATTTTCGATATCTAGATGTATTTTGATGTAAAAATTACTGAACAGGTTTTTTTTCTTTTTTTTTTTTTAAATCAATTAAAACTAAATTAGATGTGTGCTGGATACTACTAGAAATTGTCAGTGCAACGATTTGGATGCAGATGTTCCAGTTGATTAAAAGTACATCCCACTACACTATGTTATATTCCAATTTTGTGAAGTATAAGACAATATGAGATTGCCTAGTGCAATTATGTAATTTCAGTAAGAATTAAGGAAGGATATCAAATAAATTATTATGTTTGTAGAGTCCTGTTCCTACTGCTAACATAAGATTTTTTAGAATGGGACTAATTAACAACAAAATTAACAACAGCAACAACAATAATAATAATAATAATGTGTGTTCTGTTTCTTTAATACACCTTGCTATCTCATACTGGAACGTCAGAGAGAAGGCACATTGCTTTTCCTCCTTTTTGAATTGATGTGGAGTCTTTTTTGCTTGCAAGTACTACTACTGTTTCCAGTGGACCTCTCTCTAAAGACCTTTGGCTTCTGAATTGGTAAGCAGTAGGCTAAATTTGCTATTTGAGCAGAAAAAATTCTGTTTATACTTCATATCTGAAGGAGTTGGAATAAATACACAGATGCTGAAGAGAATTTAGTGATGGTAGCAAGTGCTTTTTGGTGTTACTTGACTAATTTTTTTCAATTCTTTTACTCATTTACTCTTGCTCAGTCTCATGAAGATGGGGATATTTTACTGTATTAGCACTATAGGTAATCCATTTATAGCACTATAGGTAATCCATTTATTATATAGTGCAGTTTGTCTTAAAGAAAATTTCTGAATGGTTTTCTTTTTGTGTTTGGGGATTTGAGTGGTGATTTTTGGTTGTTATTGCTATTTTGTCTTGGTTTTGGTTTTTTACTCTAGTCCTTTTCAAAGAAGGTATAATTAATAGATTAGGTTAAATTAGAGAATGGCAGAAAATTCTGAATGTCTCTTTGTGAACTGGCTAGCAACAATAATTCAAATACCTTACTACGTAGGTTTAAGGACCTCAGTATTTCAAAATGTTAAGTGGAAAAGAAGAAAGGTAGTGAGGGGTATCTTCAGTAATGAAAATGATATATCAGCTCTCTGACAGTCCCATATAGTCCTCCTTGCCTGGGATAAAGGTCAGTGGAGTTTCATTACTAATAAACCAGTTCCAGGATATGCCATCCTCCTGAAAAAGTAAACGAATTGAAAATTACAGGGCTTTATTTTGCATATAAAAATCAATTCTTTGGATCAGGAAAATTAGCTAGGCAGACTTCTTTTTAAAATTTTGATACATTTTTCATTCTGTCAGTGTCTAATATCCATCAAGTGCCAACCTTGTCCTTTTCTCCAGACATGCAATGTTGTCTTTCATTATCTAAAATTGCAAGATCATATCTGTGATTGTGCAAACTTGACAGAATAATGGAAAACTGTTCAGAACATCATCAAACAGTGTACTACTTGTAATTAAATACAACATCACTGTAAATCGGAGCTGGTTGCTTTAACATGTACAGTTTTTACTAAACTAGGAATTTAAAATTTACTTCTAGTCCTGCTTCTGGCCCACATCAGTGGGAAGGACCATGGCCCAGATATTTTGTTATTCAATAGCATGTTACATCACTGACAGGGGTGGGGAATATGAACTTTCTCACTTCTGGGAAGGAGAGACATCCCTTTCTGGGGTAACAAAACCTGGCAGCAGGGGAAGAATGTGTTCTCTCTTTTTGTATACTTCTATTAATAATATTGTTTCTGTTACTGTTTGTTTTCTTAACTCATTGCTGTTTTCAGTAAATTGTTACCTCAACCTGTGGTCTTTGCCTTTTGTGCCAGAAATGCTCTTCTCCAGCCACATTCAGGGGTGCAGAAGGGTGGAAGAGGGGGTGGAGAAGGGAGAAGAAGGGTGAGAGGGAGCGAGCAAGCAGCAGTGTAGTTTGAGAGGTGTTGGTGAGAGAACTAGATTTGGGAAGAACATTCCTAAACCACAATGCTTCCCTATATCTAAGTCTTTAAACATTTTTTCCTCTGGAGATTAAGCCACTGATAAACATTTGGCAAAATTTTGAGGATTCATATTCCTCATTTCTTGCTTTTTCTTTGTGTAATCAAGGAAAAGTATTTTGGAGTGAGGAACTGAAGAGGATTTATCCAACTAGGTATGCACAGTCATTGTGAAGATGAATAGTTGTCTATTTTTCAGAAGAAGTCAAAATTCTAGTAAAAATTTTAGCTTTCAATAACTGATGGAGAAACTGAAGCTTCAAACTTTTCAGTGAAACTTCAAATCTTTATAAGTAGCATGGATGGTTAAAGAAAAAACAAAAAAAACCTAGAAGAGTCAAACCTAAATACTTCATTTAGCAGATCTTTTATGGAACCTTATTCTGTCATTGATTCTCTCTGAGCATACTGTCTTGCAGGCTACCTTTCTCTGAAAGAAATCCATATGTTGAAGGATGTTAACTTTTTTAACCATTCTGGTTCTTTTAACAACTACAAGAGTACGTTGCAGGTTCTGTCTTTCTTTTCTAAAAATTGCTTCCATTTTACTTTATTTGGAGAACCTTTTGTCATCTCTCTTTCACCCCTTTGGTAGATTTGATGGCATCTTTCACAGTTCTTAAAGCCAACAATTTAGGAATAGATTAGTTTACTCTTTTCCTCATCTTTCTTTACCCTAACATTTCCTCCTTTATGTATGCATTACAACATGACTTTGATGGATTGAATCTTGGCTTTTAAAACAACATGGTATATATTTGTTAACCTTGTGAAAACTTACAATTGAGATTCCTCAGATAAAATCAGTGATTCTAAGCTGAGGTCAAATATAACTGTAACTAACTGTTCTATCTTGATGATGGGTATAAATGAAACCATAATACACATACATCTGTGAATTACTCAGTTTTTCTCAAAGCATTTCCAGATATTCTGGAAAAGACTTATGTAATTGTATCATGTGGCTGAAACTCACAGGTGGCTCAATAGTCTAGAATGAATCTATTTGTTATCAGCCCAAATATTTTTCTCTTTATGACACATCAAAGAGAGAGACACATAATGCTTCGAGAGCTGGATTGGAATTCAGTACTGTTAATTGCTGTAACCGCATGTTTCAGAGAAAACACTGGTTATGTTTCCCTCTGCAGAAAAAAGTAGAAAAGATGAAATGATCTAAACATCATCAAAAAGAAAGTGAAACAGAAACCCAAGAACCATTTGTGACGAGAACACTGTTATAGATAACTTTCTTCAAAATAATGTTAGGACTAGGATAGCTGGTCCTATCAACATGATAAAATGTAGTGTTTCAGAATACCAGAGAAGAGAAAAAAAAGATATAGTTATTTGTCTAATTTTTTCTGATTTTCAGTTCTAATAAAAGGAGTTATGATTTGAGATCTCTGAACACAGTTACAACATTCTTTTGGTCTGAAACATTACTCAGTAAAGCAAGAGAGCTCTATGAACAGGCTTCAGATTTCATGTCTTTTCATATCAGCAGCATGTGGAATGCATACTGGATGTCATCTTCCTTAGACACTCCCTTTTTACTCATTCTCTACAATGCTGTAGGGAGTGCAAGACCTGCATGTTAAATGTCCCCTTCGCAAGCAGACAATGTGAAATGCAGAGAGCTGTACATCATATGTCTTCTAAATGATCAATAACTTGGTGATACTGTTGGAAACAATATAACTTTTGGTGACAACACTAGTCTTTAAATATTACTTTTTAAAGTACAAGATTTCCTTCCTAAGTCTGTTCCATTTTGCATGCTCCTGCATTTCAATCAAAATAGCTATAAAATATTGTAAAGGCAATTGCAGAATTTACAGGATTTTTGCTTCCCCCGCCTCCCCCCACTCCCTTTTTAGGCTTTCTGCCTGACACACAAAAGTAGTAGTTTGTTTCAGAGTCCTGTTACTGAAGTACAGTGGGAGCAGCTGTTCATAGATAATTTTCTTTAAAGCATGAAGATGAGAAAAGCTTAGGCTTGAGTCAGGAGGACTTGTTGATTGTTGATTCAGTGGAGATTACTTCAGCATATAGGAGAAATAGAAAATAGTTAAAATTGCCAAACAAAAGTCTTTTACAGACATAATTATCCTTGAGCATTCTTAGTGTTGTTGTGAAAAGCAGTGCCTGTGGCTCAGAATTAAATTATTTTTTTTAATTATTGGAAATTTATCTGCTTACTTATAAGATAGCATATGTAGAGTAATAAGCAAAAGAACAAGGCGATTTGTGATTTTATAGTTGTTATTATTAGTGTAGATAATCATGGATTGTTTATTATAATGTAAATTTCTTTCTTCGAAATTTTTGAGTTACCTTTACTTCAGTGAGGGCATTTCACATGGCTTTGGCTATCCCTGTTGTTTTATAGAATTATCTATATATTAGTAGAGCAAGGAATGATATCAGAAATTTCTATGAAGATTAATAATTCACTCTACAATCTAATTTTTTTCCACTGGGAAACAGCAAGGAAAGATATCTAAGAGGTAATGTGGCCTTAAAAATCATATTCAAACTTTCTTGAAACCACTTCGTTACTCACCAGTTGAAGCAGGCTCAGATGCTTGTCTCCCCAACAGGAAACTGGGGTTGTTTAGCCTGGAGAAAAGAAGGCTGTGGGAGACTTTATCATCATCCATGACTCGCTGAAAGGAAGCTGTAACCAGGTGGGAGTTGATCTCTTCCTCCAAGCAACCAGTGACAGAACAAGAGGAAATGTCCTCAAGCTCTGCCAGGGGAGGTTCAGGTTGGATGTCAGGAGGAATTTCTTCATGGAAAGAGTTACTGAACACAGAAATGTATGGCCCAGGAAGGTGGTGGAATCTCCATCCCTGAAGGAGCACAGGAAATGACTGAATGTGGCACTCAGTGCCATGGTCTAGTTGGCAAAGTGGTGGTGGGTCAAAGATTGGATTCAATGGTCCCAGAGATCTTTTCCAACCTAAGTGACTCCGTGATTCCGTGATCTGTTCTCCCGATGTTGTTACAGTGGTAGTCAAGGGTTACTCTCATTGACTTAGCAAGGATAGAAATGAATTTCCTGCAAAAGCTAACTACAAGAGAAACTTAATAATGCATGTCTATGACTCTCACAACTGTCTCAATAGTGTCTCTAATTGAAGAGGATTATGAAGTACTGCCTGCAGTATAGATTTCTTCCTTAATTCAGAAGAGAGTGCTATCTGTTCTAAACTCTATTAATTCTCTGCTACTTTAGAGAGTTTGGGGAGCATTTTGTTTTCTCTTTTTATGTATATCTAAAAGTAAGTCTCTTATGCTATATAATTTAGATTTTTGTCTGTTAGACTTCTGTTAGCCTGCTTTTGATAAACACAAATTTTCATTTACTCTCAAGTTTTCTTTTCAAATAGATTTTTTTTTTCCCCAAAGAAAACCTGTTGAGTTTTTTTGGTTAGCTGGTTGGTTGGTTTTTTCTTTTTTTCTGAAGATATTTCACTCAAGGGAAATCTTCCATTGCACAAAGTAGCACTGTGCTTATTTTGTTGTGCCTTATACAGCCATCTACCGCTGTATCAGAAGGTTTTTTTGTCCTAAAGCTTTCTCATAAACTGACAGAAATTGCACAATATGTAATTCTGCCCTTATTTCCATTTCATAAGAAACATCCAGACATCTGATAGCATTTTGTGTTTTATGCTAGTGGATCACAAAATGCTTTATATACAAATAGAATACTACCAGTTTAATAACCTACAGTAATCACTCAGCATTGACATACTGCACTGAGAGGTAAAACAGACCATTTAGAGTAAGAGTTGTAAAATATCACTCAGTAATTACTTCAGGATGATTTACCATAAGTATGCACACATTCCCTGACAGGATATAATCTATTATAGCATTTGTGCCCATATAAGTAGGCATAACATCATTACCCAGCTTGACTCTTTGTCCTAAATACAGATCAGATAATCACGTCAGGTGGAAGTTTGCATGGTTCATTTGAAATAAGATCCTGCTAGTAGTCCTCTGTCACCTTGTGCCATGAATGCAAAGTTTTTGGAGATGGGGTATTTTTTTGCACATCCCACATACCAGTTTGGAATCAAAATATAACTCTTTACTGTCCAATAGACTACACAAATCATCTTATTCTCAAAGATGCTTTCTTGTCTCACCACCATTCCATTTGATATAATTTGCTGAAAGCTGTGAAATTATCACACTTGAAATTTTCATTTATCATTGGTAGAAAAAAAGGTATAATTAACCTCCTTAAGTTTCTTGAAAGAGGAGAGGATGAAGAAAGGAAGCACTTACATTGCAGAGTAGTACTTTAAAACACACTGGACCTGTTTATCTTAGAAGTGATACAAATATATGGGCTCAGGTTAGGAGTAGGCAGAATTATTTCCCACTTGCTCTTCATATTCAGATTATTTTTCAAAGAAAATTAACTGCATGTAGAGAGTAGGTGCACTCAAATGCATATCTCAGTAGGAATTACCGAGGTGCTAGGATATCAGGACATATGGAGAGGATACTGTCACTGCAGTTGGTCTATAGTCCAAGCACCCATTCTGCAAGCAGAGCTGTGAGATATTGATCCATCTGGTAATTTAATTATGGTTAATTACACAGTCCAGTAAATGTTGCTCCTATCAGATGGTTAAAATTTCCTATCTGGCATGAAAAGTTAAATATGTTTTTTTAATAGCCTTACATTTCTAACAATTAATTTACCACTTTGTCAGAGTCTGTCCAAGGATGTTTTATGCCTCACAACTGTCTCCAATGGTTGAAGACCAAGACCCTCGAAGAGATTGGGGAGAGCCCCTGGCCTGGCTGAGGTGGGGCGCTTGCCGAGGACTGACATGCATCTCCACGAGAATGGAATGCAAGAACAATAGTAGCTCGTTACAGTGGACTGAGCTGACTATACTGACTGTGCTAGAAGGGTACAGCTTGCCGCTTGTTCCTGAGCACCCAACTTTGACGCAGGTGCCTGCCTTGGCCCTGTGCCCTCTTTGGCTCCATTCCACTCGCCTTGGTCTTCTTCCCGACCAGCCTATAAAGACTCTGCGGATCCCGTGCACCCTTTGTGACCACCCCACTGGAGAAGATCGCGTCTATGGGCATCTCTACGTCTTGAGGACCTCCGACTCTCCACGTGGTAGCTATAATCCCCCTTCCCCTCTTTCTCTATCTTTCTCACTATTCTCTATTTTCTTTCCCTACTATCGCATTGTGGGCACTAAATAAAAGTGCATTTTTTGTTTAAGCAAACTGGTTTGTCCCCTGTTGTGTCTTTTGCGCTTTGAGATCTCCAAAACGAACCATCAGGTCCCCCGCATATGTTTGCGGACCCTGACACAGTTTCTACTGATTGAAAATGCTATGAGGTTTTTTGCACAGAGCGCTTGTTTCCCATGATCTAGCCTACAGCTTTTTGTCCCCTTTTTGGGTACTGTGCCACATTCAGACACACAGAGTTTTCATAAAAGAATTTGTCAGAAAAACAGTAAAGACAAAATTTGTAGAGACATTTTGTTTAAAATTAGTAAAGAGTAGCCAAAGAAAGGATCTTTAGATACAATTTACACAATTGGAACTATGTACCTCCAGAAAACAAAGCTGAATGTAGGTTGGTTGATTTGTTTTCCAGTCTGAAACCACGCACTTGGGAGTAGATGAGGAATGGATTTATGTAACTTTTCTCCAGTTTATGAGCAATAAATTATTATTTAAATGCTAAAAGCAAAATTTCATTAGAGTGAAGCAATATTCTGTGTATATTGAATTTGGGGACTTAATTATATTGTAGTGGTTTAAGAAAAATGGTTTTCCTTTTTGAGTACTTTTTTATTGAAAAAAAATTACCAAAATTATACATAAAGAGGATTTTCTTTCTTTCCTAAATAGCATATCTGTCTGGATTACTTTTTCGGGCCCTCTGGTAAAGTCAAGTGGTTTTGCAGCTGGTGCACTTGAAGTAATTAAGTGATGGGAATTCATCTTACCAAAAGAAAAATGAAGCCAATTAAGAGAATAAAAAGTTAATTTTAAATGTCATCCTGCACATAGTCAAATGCTAATGTTTTGTAGTGCAGAACCACTACAACTTGAAAGAGATGCATAGAAATATAATTATATAACTTACAATTATTTTAATGGGCTTAAAGAGCTATTTCTGCTTTATATTTCTGCTTCTACCCTTTAAAAGAGTAGATGTATTATTATTCAATAGCAGACTATTATCTTCTTTTTTAATGAATGAATGATGTATGTCTTACACTGTGCACAAACAAGTAACAAAACCTGCATTCCTACAATCTCTAATAAAGGAAGTTTTCTTATGTTGCAGTGCACATGACAAAAGACTTCATCTTGAGATATTTTTACCAGGAAGTTTAGCAATTGAACATGAAATCAAAAATATTTGTTGAGCAACCAAAAAGTGGGATTCATCACAAAACGATTAAAATGCAAATCTGTTTTCCACCAAGAAGGTACATTAACATGGTACTAACAGTTAAGAAAGTTTGTTTAATGTGTTCATATGTTTGTGAAGTACCCAACAAATCTGTTCAATTATTTTAATAAGAGTTAATAAAAATAGGAAAATGATGTTGGGGAAGGATCATGGACTCTGGATTGGATGGATGACATGAACTTTTTGATCTCTTGATATTACTAAGAGACCAGAGACCAGGGGAGTACAGTCTACTTATCGCAAGGATATGTCCAAAACTAAGATTTTTAAATATTTGTTTTTACATATGACTGGAGAATTTATATATATCAGCTACTCAATAGATACTTTAAACCCACTCTACCCTGTGGGATGTCAGCTATAGAGAAGAACTGCCCATTCTTCCCTTTAGAACAACTAGAAAAAAGACTTGGAATATATACATATATATGTGTGTGTGTACATATATAATGCAATTACATTTGTTCTTAATCAAACAGTGTACATGTAAATTAGAAAGGCTTCTTAGGGTTCCTGATATTTTATCTAGTTCACCTTCTGACTATGCAAAAAATGTGAGCATACTGAACATGAAAATGTTCTCCTTTTGACAACCAAAAGGCCTCACAGCATTTGGCAGCACATCTGTGCCCCACTTTTGTACAGAGTTTCTTGGTGGCTTTGGACAAACATCAGTCTAGAATATCCATTATTTCTTAATGTGCAAATTCTTTGTTTTAGAGAAGGACAAAAAGTTCTATATTCAAAATTCTAAAAGGTATGAAGTTTATGAATTAATTTGCGGGGTGATGGTTCTGTGAATTTCCTGTCCAGGTACTGAAAGTACTCCCTGATCTACTTGTCCCTGCCCAGCCCTGGACTCCCCTCACATGGTCTGAGGGTAAAGACCCCCTGCCAGTCCCCCAGAGCCCTCAGCCCCTACCTGGCCCATGGGCCCTGCTGAAGCCACGTCCTTTCCTGGCTACAGCACATCATCTCCAAGGAGGTGCCTCAACCATGGGCTTACCCCATGGCCTCCAGCTGCCTCATCCTGGCTGGGATGATGGGAGAGACCCCAAGGTCCCATGGTGTGTTTCCCTGGAAGTAGCCATCACTGACCCCTGGCAACCTGCTGCTCAGCTGTACAGAGGACACAAAAATAAAATTCCAAAGACGGTACTGAACTGCTTGGGAAATTTAAATTACAATCATAGGTTCTAATTATGGCTTTTAGTCAAGTCAATAGAACCGTTTAAAATGTATTCGTCTTTGAATGTGTTTTTTAAAATACAAATTCCTGAAATTTCATGTTTGAGTATTCTTTTTTTTTTCTTTTTTTGCATAGAAATTTCATTGTTGTTCATTTGATATTAAAAGGATACCAGTCCAGGGGGCGTTAGATTTTTGTTTGTTTTGTGGGGTTTTGTGGGTTTGTTGTTTTATTGCTTTTGGGTTTTTTGTTGTTGTTGTTGTTTGCTTATTTTGTTTGGTTTTTTTTTCTTTTAATTCTGGTTTTGATTTTGCATTTTCTTCTTTCTGTAATCTCTTTGAGCCAATTCTGTCTTCTTGCCATCCGATTATTGCGAGACACTTTGATTCTGTAATTAACAGTACTACTGGTGCAATTATTCATTCCATTAGCCATGCTCTTTGTATGTCTTCTAGGATATACAGATTGCAAAGAGCTTAAACAGTAGAGGAGAAACTCTGTCTCAGTCATCTGAATCTAGGCAAGCAGCCTCCATTTAAGTACTTAAATGGCTAGTACCTTCAACTTCTTTTAAAATGAGTCACCACTTCTAGCAATAACACTTTTTTGAACAGAGTCTTGTAAGACTGGATCACAGCTTGTAGATAAATATGCTATTACAGCCATTAGTCATGTTCCAAGCATCCTTCCTTCTAAAAGTGCCAGATAAATCAATGGATCACTGTAAAGAAAAGTAGAATTTGTCTTTATTTTAGAACAGGTTTTTTTTTCCTAAGACAATGTTCTTGAAATCTTCCTCCGCCTTGCCCCCTTCACTATTTCTACATTTATAATTCTGACATAGATTAACAGTTGAAAATAAAAATTATTTTCAAAGAGAGAGAAGGGTAGAGATTAATTAATCTTTATCCCAATTAATTAACCTCACCTTACACAGTAGTATTAAGTCAGCACTCACCCTTGGGTACCTAGACACAGAAAGCTCTGATTTCAGTGATATTTCTTCCCACTTAGTGGACTGACAGAAAAAATATACATTGAGAAAATATATTTAAATTGATTTAATTTCAGCCATTCTTTTGTGCATTAGCCCATTCTTTGGACATTGTTATGATGGTGAAAGTAATAAGACTATAATTATGAAAAAATTAAAAAACCTAAAGATACTGTCTTAGCGAGTCTTTGCTTTATCAGACCTAACTTCAGACAGAGGGTCAAATGCTGGAGGAAATATTCACATTTCATTGGAACAAAAAGGAAAAAAAATGGTGAAACCATCCACCACTACCCTCCCCAAAAAATCCAAACATCTCCTTTTCAGTGAGTGATCTAGTTCAGAAAAAGATATGTCCACCAACACTAGGTAAATGTGGGTTCCACTTGGCACACACTTAGCTAAACTCTGCAAATAGCTATCCTTTTTTAATGTAACTGTCTTGTACCTAAAACTCTGTCGGGTGCTTTTCTTCCTCTGATTTCATTACAGAAAGGAAAGATAAAAACTAGGTGTGGGCCAAGAATTTTGCTCTGACTGGAAGGTAGAATTAACCTAACTACCCAATTAGACTTGCAGTGTCTGGAATTCTACTCTATTGTAGTTCCAGCTATACAATGTCCTTGAAGAACTGCTCTGACAGCTTTGTGAGTAATTATCATTGACCCTCCAGTGTTTTATTTAAAATGAAATTTCTGATCACAATTATCTTCTAAGAACCACTGAAATCAACAAATTTTGTGTTTGACTGCATTATGTTTTGTGGAAAAGGTGATAAATTCCTGTGCAGTAGAAAACATGCAATTGCCATTATTGTTAAGATGCTAATTTGACTTTTCTAAGCTACAAAGGCATAATTAATTTTAATGTTTACTGGTTCACATTTATTCCTCTTACATTGTCAATGGAGAATTGTTATACTTTGCAGTATGTTAAATAATAGAATAACAGAATTCTATTAACATAAATATGAGAATTTTTCCAGATGAATGCATTTGAAAAATTATGTCCATTGAATATTGGAGCCACTAACATTTCTCTCTAAGCAAGCTAGGTGATATCAATGAAGAGGGCTTCTTTTCACCTGGACAGTTTATTTAGATGGCAGATTGAGCTTGAAGAGGCACTATGTTAAGAATTCTTACATATTTTGTAATCTTTTCTACTCAAAAGGACTCATTCAGTTGATACACAGAAAAAGCTATATTTTCTAAAATATATATCAGCAAACACTTATATTGGCCAAACAATGCCATTAGTGAAGACTCTACATGCTTAGATTTTAAGCAAGTGAAGTTTCTTTCCTGCTGTGAAAACAGTAGAGGTAAATATTCTATGCACACTCTCTGAAGAATGGGGTTTGCTGTTATTTTTAAGTGACAAGATATATATTTTCCTCAGCATCTTCTTTTAACCTGAATCAATGTTCAGAAATATTTCCTGGAGAATCTCAGTTTAAGATTTTTTGTTTGTTCACATTAAGAATGTCCCAGCTGCAGTTACTATGCATGGAGGTAAATGAATTCTATAGCTGTCAGCAATAGCATAACATTTTTAAGCAGAATTTGGATGCTTAAGAATAGATGCTTATTCAGGATGGTTAAGAACTTTTGTGAAACATGGGAAACATCTTGATTTTGACAGAGGTTTTTATCCTGAATTTTGCTAGGGAGGTTCAGGGCTCACAGTCTATTGATTGGTCTTCTTTCTTGCTAGTCTTTTCCTGAAGGTCTTAGGCAATTATTTTTCCTTTTTTTAAAAAACTTGAGTAGAAACTAAAATGCAGATAGAACTAATGTCTATTCAAAAAATTGTTAAGCTTTCAGAAATAGGTATAGACTTAATACTGCATGGACTCTATGTGCCTCAACAGAGCACTGGGCTCTGAAAAGAAAGTAGCTAAATACAAAAATATGATGATCCAGCTTGTATGATCCAGTATTGTATGTCAAGTCAATACAGGAAAATTATTTTCAGTCTTGTACCCAGGTAGGGGAGGGCTCCACGGATCTCTGCATTGTGTTTGTCAGGCTCTGTGGAGAGTCAGTGAAGGAATGCAGTCTGTGTTGGCTGTACTGTCAATGCAAAAGGAATGTAACCCATCTATAGGTTTGCACTTTCCCTTTGGAGGATCAAACATAGGCTCATAGAATCTTTAAGATTGGAAAAGACCTGCAAAATTATTGAGTCCAGCCATTAACCCAGCACCACTCCATTCATCACTAACCATTTCCCCTAGTGCTACACACATGTTTTGAGCACTTCCAGGGATGGGTAGCCTATTCCATTGTCTGACCAGGACTTCAGTGAAGAAATATTTCCTGATATCCAATCAAAACCTCTCCTGGTACTTGAGACCATTTTTTCTGGTCCTGTCACTTGTTTCCTAGGACTGCCTCCTAACTTCCTACAACCTCCTTTAAGTTAATTGTAGAGTGGTGTTAAATGTTAGCATCAGCATTATACTTTCCACATGTTCTTGCTCACATTTGATTTTTATGGTATTTTAAAAGAAACCTAGTTAAGAAACAGCAAACATTACGGTTTAAGAAAGCTAATGGAGAACAACAGTCTATCCTATATGAGATATAAACCTCATATTGAAATTTCAAATCTTAATGCTATTTTGGGGTTCAGTCATGGTCACAGATAGTAAATGTTTCTTTGAAGTTAGAATAAAGTGATAGCTATTCCTTTTAAGCATTATATCCGGCATTCTTTTATAATCACTTGCTCCCTGGTTATTTTTGCCCATTTTGAAGGTAACTGATCAGACACTGATTGGAAGTGGTGAAAAGTAAGCTGACAGATTTGCACATCAAAAAGTAGAAAAACTACAATTTTTTTTAAATATTCTGACTAAAACCCAAGTTTTTCACTCATTCTGTAAGCATGTACCTTCAAAAATGTTTCAGTTCACTCACTTCCATCACTATCAAGACTGGGAAGAGTATCAGAAGAGTAAAAGTGAGAAAACTCACGGGTTGAGATGAAGAAAATTGAATAGAGAAAGCAAAAGCCCTGTACGCGAGCAAAGAAAAATAAGTAATTCATGGAATCACAGAATCAGTGAGGGACCACAGTTGCTCATCTGGTTCAAGCTCCCTGCTCAAACAGGGTTGTCTTAGAGCGTATAGCACAGGATTGCATCCAGAAGGTTCTTGAATATCTCCAGGAAGAGAAACTCTAAAACCTCTCTTGGAAATATGCTCTAGTTCATGTCACCTACACAAGTGTTCAGGTGGAGCTTCCTGTGCATCAGTTTTGCCCATTGCCTCTTGTTTTATTAGTTGGCACCACTGAGAAGAGCCTAGATCCATCCTCTGATACCCTCCCTTCAAATACTTCTAGACATTGATGAGATCACTTCTCCACTGCCTCAAGACTGAACAGGCCCAGCTCCCTCAGCCTATCCTCATAAGAAAGATTCTCCAGACCCTTGGCCAACTTAGTAGCTCTCTGCTAGATCTGGTCCAGGAGCTCCATGTCTCCCTTTTTCACTGAGGAGCCCAGAACTGGACACAACACTCCAGATGTGCCACTCCATGGCTGAGTAGAGGGGCAGGATCACCTGCCTCAACCTCCTTAGACCTTCACAGGGAGCCCCAAGTCCTTCTTCACAGAGCTGCTTCCCAGCAGGTCACCCCCAGCCTGTGCTGGTCCATGGGTTTGATCCTCCCCAAGTGCAGGACCCTGCACTTGCCTTTGTTGATTTTCAGACGGTTTTTCTCTGCAATCTCTCCAACCTATCAAGGTACCTCTGAAGGGCTGCACACCCCCCTGGGGTATTGGCCACTCCTCACAACTTTGTGTCATCAGTGAACTCGCTGAGTAGGCATCTGTCCTTTCATCCCAGATATTGATGAGACATTTCCACTGTAAATTAGGAGTTCACTTGCCTCAGCTTGCTGGTAATATTCCTCCTAATGGATCCCAGGATTCCTTTGCCCTTCTTGGCCACACTGTTGGTTTATGGACAATGTGTTTTCCACCAAGACCCCCAGGTTCTTCTCCACAGAGCAGGCTTATCTCCCAGCAGATTAGCCCCCAGCCTGTGTTGGTCCATGGGGTTATTCTTCCCCAGGTGCAGGACTCCACATTTGTCTTTGTGAAATTCAGAAGGTTCTTCTCTGCCCATCTCTCCAACATGTCAAGGTTCCTCTGAGGGGCTGCACAGACCTCTCAGATATCGAGCACTCCTCACAATTTTGTCATGCCTGAACTTGCTGAGGAGGCACTCTACTCCCTCATCAAAGTCATTGATGACCAAATGAAGTAACACTGAGCCAAGTATAGAACTCCGGGGGACACCACTAGTGACAGGCCCCAAAACTAGACTGTGTACCACTGGTCACAGCCCCCTGGGATCTGCCATTCAGCCAGTTCCCTGTCCCATCCATCCCAATATCCACTCATCCAACCCACACTTCCTCAATTTGCCTATGAGGATTTCATGAGAGACAGAGGCAAAAACCTTGCTAAAGTCAAGGTAGACAATGTCCACTGCCAATTCTTTCACCACTTCCCATGGGCCAGCAAGCATTCAGCCATCCCCAGGAAAGCAGGGCTCCATCATGCATAACAGTGAACTGAGAAGAAAACTGCCATTATCCCAAATATTCCCACCTTCTTCCTCTACCCGCCTCTTAATATAGCCTCTCTATAGTTTAAACTATACCAAGTGGTTTATTGATTTACTAGTGACATATAATTAATCAGCAATCAGTGAACTATAGATTCAAGACCATTATCTGCAATTCAAAAGGAAAATCACTTACTGGGCTCCTCTGGAATATTTACCCACAATTTTCTCAACATACTTGTGTTGTTAATCCTGAAAAGTTTTTCTCAGAGGCACACACACAGTTACTCTCCTAATTTACACACCCCTTCCGAGGGTGCTCCAGATTGGAGCAGTACCCCACTTTGGTACTGCAGTCAGGCACTTCACATCAGTTGATAGTTTGCAGTGTTAGTAGGGAGCAGCAGGTGCTGGTGCTTTCAACCCAAGGTCTCTCCCCACTGTTTAAAAATATTCATGTTTCTTTATGTTACCTCTCTTCAAGCTGAAGTCTTTGTCTCAAATGATTCTGTGAATCCCCTACATATTTTTAAGCTGATTGATGGTCATGTCATCTTTCACATGATGAGGGCAAACTTTCTCAGAAAGAACTTTGAGAGTCCCATTGACACACATTGTGTATATTCGAATTTCTGTCTTGACATCTGCTGTTATTCAGGCCACAGGTGAGCCCCGAGGGCACTCCACACCAGTCTAAATGCATAAGCCAGTTAGAGAGTAACAAAATGTGACATTTTAAGAGCAGAATACTATAAAGAGATAGTTCCAAAAATTTAGCCATTCAGAAATAGTTCTAAGAGTTTTTCATGACAGTTGT
This sequence comes from Sterrhoptilus dennistouni, assembly GCA_013397095.1. NCBI lineage: Eukaryota > Metazoa > Chordata > Aves > Passeriformes > Zosteropidae > Sterrhoptilus > Sterrhoptilus dennistouni. The sequence goes on along the minus strand of VWZU01017021.1, from coordinate 1,885,817 downwards.
TGTGGTACAACTTCTCATACTGTATGGAATATTCCTTCCTCCCACTTTCTATGCCTCAGTTTTGCCTGTGACATATTTTTCTATTATGAACTCAGCTGTAAGCTAGATTCCACATCAGATGTCCTATTTTTCATTTTCATCTGTTTTATTTCTTTATATCAGAACAAAGAGGATGTAAAGATTCATTAATTTAGAAAAGTAGTCATTTTCACCAATTTGCAGCCAGAGCACAGAGAGGGAATTGACTACAGGTGAAAATCAGTAAGATATCCAGCCCAGGATATCTACATCATACAGCTTAATGCAGTTGATTCCTCGAAGATGTATATAGTAATTCAAGGTACTCATGTATATATATATATTCAATGAGTTAATAGTAAAATATCTCCACTTCTTTGAATATGTATATTAAAAAAAGTGAAGTGGAATAACAAAACCTCATTTTTTTCAGTGTAATTAATAGCTTCCCTGATTTTTATATTTTAGGACAGGGAGAAAAGAAAAAGGGATAAAAACCATAATGAGTTATTTTTTCGAAGTCAAAATTACATGTGCCATAGTACTTATGATTTCAATTTCAGTTGGAAGAGGAACAGATGGGAGAGTGTCCAAAGGATCTGGAGAATGCATAGATGCAGCTAGAAAGGGAAAGTTCACAAGAGTGGTATTTAACAAAATGGTTATGGAGAGAAAGAACAATGGAGGAGACAGATCCTCTGGGACATTGTTATGAATGAAATCTGGCATTAGAACATGCCCAATGTGATGGTGTAAATATGACCATTTCTACAAAAAAATAAATAAAAATCCTTACACAAGTGGAAAGAAAAAACCTATGACATTATGTTCCCTTCACAGAAAATAAGGCATATGGTTATCTTGAGCATTATGCAGCCCTGCTTTTAATGTCTGTCTGCCAGAATTAACAAAGCTTTTCCTGAAATGCTAAGATTAACATGCCGAACATGCTGGTGATGCTGTCTCTTGACCTGCAGCTTTTTCCTTGTAAGCAGGGTTTGTTTTTTCTCCCACATGAACTGCAAATATAAAACTGTAATAAAGCAAAGCACTCAACTAAAGACTAAATTGCTTTTTTGAAGAGTGAAGGTTTACAGAATACAAGTTGTAGCAGAAATGCACTGCTCTTTTTCTACTACCATCGGTCATTTTTTTTTTAAGCAGATTAAAATGGATGCTTTTAGAATAACTGTTTAAGAAATCATTGTTGCATATGAAACAATATTCTAATCATTTTAGAGTGATAACAATATTTGTTTTACATATATTTGTTGAATTGCAATGGCAACATATTTGTTTTACTAAATATAAAGATGACTAAACTCTTTTAATTTTATCTTTGAATTACATAAATTGATTTCATGTTACGAAATCTCTGAATCATCTTTCAGAGTTTAGGACTAACAACTTTCTTTTTAGCTTAATTTAGCATGCTAATTTCTATGCTTCATAATAGACTGAAAGCAACTAAAGAGACCAAGTTATCTATCCAGCAGATGAGACTGTAGAATTTATGGTAGAGTGATTAGAATTTTACTCTCATTATTTAGAAGAGGTTCTATAATTCATTAAAAACTATCAAATTAATTTTGATATTGGAATGTAAATAAATATTATGTATTTATTTGTACATGTCTAATATTCACTTAAATTGTTAATGCTTGCCATAAAGACTGCAAACCCTGTGCTTTCTGGAGAAATTCACAGAATCATCTCTAGATGCTGTTCCTTCTAAGTAGATATTTTATGTAATGATGTAGGTCTACATACAGCAAATGTTCTTGAAACATTTCTAATCAGTTGCTGCTTTCAAAACTGTTTTTCATTAGCTTTAATGGGGTTTACAGAGTCAGAATTTCTGAAAATTAAGTTTTTCAAGTAAAAATACATAAACATTGATCCTGGAGCCTTACTGGCCAAGGAAGGTTTAGGAAATTAACTTTAGTAAGATAGATTCATTATTCTACTATCTGTATTCTCAGTACTAAAAGTTCAAGTGTTCAGTGTATCAATTCAGTCTTTGAATAGCCTCCCTGTGCCTTCAAAGGGATCTGACAGGTAGAAATGTGTTTAATGGAAGTGCTCGCTGTCTTGATGATAAGTAGTAACTATGTCTTGATGGTAAATTATCCCAAGATCAAATAAGAAATAGATTTCTGTAAAACCCATGTGTTCTCATTTAAAACTACACTGGAGTAATTTCATGGCAGTCTGCTATGTAGGTGCACACCAAGTGAAGCAAAATGAACAGGAGTTATGTGCAATTTTTTTTCATGTTCTTTTTTTCCATAAATTTCAAAGCAAATGCCCCTGTAATTAGCATTACCTGGTAGATGCTTTCACTGTCTTTCCTAAATGGAACAGAACGAGACTATAAAGTATGAAACACCCTGGTGTGTGGCCTTGATTAATCACCACTTAAATGCACTTCCTATGGATTTTGTTAAAATTTGTGGTCTTTGTACTGTACTGTACAGCCTTCCCTTTTTTCAACCAGGTCTTTAATTCTAGGATAACATTCTTACATTGTTTTTTTATGTGTAAATCACAGGTCTAGTTGATTTCTCTGGATGTTTAGAGTTTTCTGGTCAAACAGCTTACAACAATTCTTTTACAGAAGCCTTCTGAACCACATTTTGATAGATTCATAAACTTCAAGGCTAAAAAGGAAAATTATCCATGTCTATTTCAGAACAGTCAGTCATAGATGTTAATAATTACACCATTATGCCTTTACTTTTTGTACTATATGTAATCTGTGGTTTAAATGTTTACCAGTGTAAATTCTGCAGCATGACCTGGGTGAGATGTTCCAGTGTTTAATAATGCTCAAAGTAAAAGAAAACTGTAATTTGGTCATGCTTGACTCCATTTCAGGTTTAGAATTCACATTTGTTGGAGAAAAATAAAAAATCTTAGCTATTAGGAATGCATAAACCATAGCTTTACCAAACTTCTTGACCACATTTCAGATATTTCCCTAGCTTCCTACTGAGTGCAAGGCTGAGTATTTGCATGTAAAATTGATTGTACTGGCATAAACATTTTTATTACCAATTTAGTCTTCCCATTTTTGTTGATCATAGTGATTAATGATAAAAAAGCCACACTGAGTAGTATGATGAGAGAAAAAGATGTGTAATTTGTGATGTGCATGTGAAATATCCCAGGTGGAAGCTAAAACTTCTTGCCAAAAGCAGCTCAATCTAATGACAAAATTGTGCTGGAGTGCTGAATTAACAAGAATGTAATCTATTTAGTGCTGTCACTGCAGAGTAGTAAAACATTAGGCTCTGATTCAGTCTCCATAGACTTTCATCAGGAGAAAAATTGTAGATGTAGTGTATTATTTTTAGCACACTTCTCAATTGTTCCACCACTGGTTTAAAAACTGGTGCCACAAATGGGTATGCTGTCTCAGTTGTGTTGTCCTACTTGAGTTTACACTTCAATGGGTTGACTTTCTTTTAAGCCACTGCATCACGCTATAAACTCATTTTTGTGTTGCTGCCTTTCTTTAAGGCTTTGAACAATTCAGGTGTTTTAAAATACAGTTTTCCATTTTAGATCCTTTTGGCTTTCTTCTTATTAATGGCTGTTATACTTAGACACTACAGTGTTTTGGATAGAATCTGCAAGAATCCGGGTGTTCGCTATAAAGTAAGCACTATGAGTATAAAGTAATCTCTATCACTAATGGAGTTATCATTAATTCAAAATTATCACTGGTTTAAAAATAATGGGTCATTTTTATAGTTCCTGAGTGTCATCAGAAGAGTTTATAAATGACTGACAGTGGAATCACTTTGGTTACATTTTTTAGAGAACCTTTGAAGTAAGAAACACTTCAGTTATAAATCACGCTTTTTGATTTATTTTTAAGTCCAACAACCATTTGAGCCTGCTTCTGATTACGATATATCAAGAAAAATGAAGGAGTGGTTATGGGATCTTCTACCATATTGACGGTAGCTTGCTCTCTTAGAGTGAGGAAAAATTACCATTGAAAGAGAGCCCATAAAATTTACAAGCAAGTAGAGTATTTCACCCAAGGATTGTGGATCTGTATAGTCTGCTAGTATGTTCTCCCTTCACAGCTTTAATGAATTTTGCTGACGGAGAGAAAAATCATTTATCCTCTCTTACTATCTTACTTAACTAACCTGATCTCCTTCTATATCAGGGTGACCCACTTAGTAGATGAGGGAAAGGCTGTGGATGTGTCTACCTGGACTATATTAAAGCCTTTGACACTATTTTGCGCAGCTTGTTTTGCTCGTGGCTTGGACACATGCACTGCTCATTGGGTAAAAACTGGCTGGATAACTGGGCACAGAGAGGGGTGGTGAAGGAAGTTACATCCAGCTGGTGGCTGATCACAGATGTGTCTCCCAGGACTCAGTACTGGGGCCAGTTCTGTTTAATGTCTTTACCAATGATACAGACAAGAGGATTGAGTGCATCCTCAGTCAATTTGTAGGCAACACCAAGTTGAGTGGGAACATAGTTCTGTTGGAGGAGAGGAAGGTTCTTCAAAGGGATCTGGCCCAGCTGGATTGCTGGGCCAAAGTCTGTGGTATGAGGTTCAATAAGGTAAAGTGCTGCGTCCTGCACTTGATCATAACAACCCCCTGCAGTACTACAGGCTAGGGGAAGAGTGGCTGGAAAGCTGCTCCTCAAAGGACCTGGGGATGCTGGTAGACAGTGAATTGGCATTGGCTGAGATAGAGTTAATATTCTTCACAGTGAAACTAGAAGTTCTTCTAGTATGGAGCTGTCCTTTGGATTTGAGCTTGTGAAAAATGCCACTGGTTAATGACTCAAACAATCAATTGACCTCGTAACCACCCAGGGGCAGAGGGTGAGCACACATCACCTCAGGCTACAGTTGGGTGTTGAATGAGATAAGAAAAGCAGTAAGGAAAGAGGCAAACCCTGTACTGCCTCTTTGACCTTTCCTAAGTGACTTCAGCTGTGATAACTCGCTTGCCAGGAAGTGCTGAGACATTTGCACTGTATCTTGAAGGTATTCATCTCTGCTTATGGGCCATAACAGGCCATAACTGACTCAACTACACTGCCCTAATAGGCAGCTGTAAGGACTTAGAAATTGTCAAAGACTCTAAAGTGTCCTGTGATCCACAGTGTTATGTCATTTAGTGTGAAATTCCCTGCCCCAGATGAGGTATCTGAACCAGAGTGAATATAACCCAGGGAACTTTGCTGTTTTGGTGGCTTTTCTCCACCCTGATGGATTGACACAGTGACCAGCTTTGGCCAACAGACATTGTAAAATGCAGCAATCAAGTCTTGTAATGGAGATTATGCACCTTTCTACTCCTATTCCTTTTTTCTCTTCCCTATTTCTTTCAATTTCTCTCTACCTCACATTTACTGTTAAATAAAAATCCATTCTATTGATTTCAACATATGGTCTTGTTTACACCTTAATTTCAGGCAGAAGTATCTCTAATAATTTTAATAACTGAATCTCAAAAGGACTGAAAACAGTCCAAATTATAGAGACTTCTTATTATTGGTGAGTATCATTTGCACAATGTCAAAGTCTTTTCTTCTTTTTATATTGCCACACTGGCAAGAAGGAAGGAAGTAAATGGGAAGTTGGTCTTCCCTGGAGACATAACCAAGAAAATAGACTCACACAGGCCAAAGGGATATTCTAGGCTCTGATATCATTCTCAGTATATAGAGAGGGAGGAATAAGGAAGAAGATGGAAATGTTTGACAGAGCCCTGCTGTCCTACAACTGGCTGAAAACCATCCCAGCTGATGGGAAGTAGTGAATGAAGGCCTTGTTTTGCTTTGCTTGTGTGTGCGAATTTTTCTTTACCTAATTAACTGTCTTCATATTGACCCATGAATTTTCTAACTTTTACCCTTCCAATTGTCTTGCCCATCCTGCTAGGAGGGGGTGAGCAAGTCTGTGTGGTGCTTGGCTGCTGGCTGGAGTTAAACCACAACAGACAGTTGAACACGAGCCAGCCAAGAAGGCAAATGGCATCATGGCCTGTGTCATAAAAGAGCATCCAGCAGAACCAGGGAAATTATTTTCTCCCTGTACTTGGCCCTGGTGAGGCCACACCTTGAATCTTGTGCTCATTTAGGCCCCCCCACTACAAGAAAGACAGTGAGGTGCTGGAGCGTGTCCAGTGAAGGACAGCAAAGCTCATGAAGGGTCTGGAGCACAAGTCCTACAAGGAGCTGCTGAGCTGCTGGGGTTGTTCAGCCTGGAGAAAACGAGGCTCAGAGAGGACTTTATTGCTCCCCTAAACACCCTGAAAAGAGGGTGTAGCCACATGGGAATCAAGCTCTTTTACCAAGTAGCAATTGACAAGACGAAAAGAAATAGCTTCATGTTGCACTAGGGAGGTTTATATTGAATCTTAGGAAAAGTTTCTTCACTGAAAGGATTGTCAGTCTCTGGAACAAGCTGATCAGGAGAGTGGTTGGGTCACCATCCTTGAGGATACTTAGAAGATGTGTAGAAGTGGCAGTTAGGGACATGATTTAGCTGTGGACTAGGCAGTACTGGGTTAATGGCTGGATGCAATGATCTTAAATATCTTTTCCAATCTAAACCCTTCTATGATTATTCTTCTACATATGCAGCTGCTTTTTTTAATCTTAGGATTTCAACTAAATTCACTATGAGTTATTAAAATAGGCCAAATTAATTAGGTATTTCAGTGGAAGATCAATGTAAGACAAGTGAATTTCTGGTCCTAGACACAGAAGAATCATACATTTCAATATCTTAATTACACATTCTTATGTTATATATCATATTTGGTGGCATGCACATGTGTATCACAATGCAGATTGGCATACATATTCATATGTGATAATTCCTACACAGTGCCAGATTTCTTTTCTAAAAGTGTACTTTTTGGAGTGTATCCATTCAAATGACATAAGCATTTTCTCTTCCAGCTGAGAAAAATAAGCATGTTTTTGAGAAATGGAAGATTTCTTTGTATCTGTCTATTCCTTGCCAAATCTATTGACAATCTGGTTACTTATATTGTCAGACATTCAGATTATGACTTAACTTCAGGATGAAAATAAAAATTGTCAGTTTGCATATAGAAAAGATCTGCTGTGTTGGGAAAGTACTAACAACTAAAGATACTAAAACATCATTGTCATATCTAGTTTGTTTGCATTGTAAATAAGCACATCCATTGATATATGGCATTATATACTAAATAATATTCTGCTTTCTTATATTCTTTTCTAGTATTCTATCAAGATGTCTGGTAGAAAAAAAATATAGACGTTTAGCAGCAAAAGATGTTAGACCTATTTTAGAAAGAGGAATTTATTCTGTATCCAGAATTTTAAATTAAAACAAGACAGTATCAGAGAAATGAATGTTTGGCAAGTGAGTTGTACTTGTTACTAAAAAGCAAAAGAGCAACAGGCAAAAAACAAAAAAAAACCCCAAAAAAACCAAACCAAAACAAAAAAAACCTAACAGTAAATAATCACTAGATACAAAACTGGTAGACCTCACAAACCCCTCCCCACAGGAACAAAGAGAAACTTAAAATGGCAGAGTGACCTCTCCTAAGAATGGCAGCTGCCATGGGCAACCATATGTAGGGAGGCAAAGAGAAAAGAGCACCAGTTTGTCCCCTCACTTATCTCTCTGGCAGCAGCAGCTCTGTTGGGAAAGGTGTCTGGAACACTCTAGTGCCTGGGACTCAGTCAAGAGTTAGAACTCATGAAGATACTTCACATTTCCCTTGGCAGGAGATGGCGAGACGAGGAAAGACAAGGCAAAGCAGCTGGGCTGGAAACACTTGGTGCCATCTCTCCTTGCTGGAGAACTGTGGGCACTTGGACATGGAGCAGGCACTGCGTTCTTCCAGGCATGAGGCCACAACTTCAGGCAGGCACTCCTGGAATCTGCCGAGTCAGTCCAAGATAAAACGGAGAAATAAAGGGAAAAAAAAAACCAACAAAATACATGAAGTCTCTGCCTTGAGATAAAGACAGTAGGCAAAATGAAACTTGGCTTGGGTATTTTGACTTTTGAACGCAACTGACAAACCTGAACCCTGGTGCTTCCTTATCCAGCCATAGGAACAGCTCTTAAAGAAACAGTAACAATTTTGGGCACAGGTAGATATGGAATACAATAATATTTTGGGCTACCCAGGACAGGGATCTTGAAGATTATCTAGTTCCAAAGCCCATGCTGTGGGCGGGGAAGCCATCATCTATCTAGACCAGGCCTTGAACACCTCCAGGGATGAGACATATGCAACTTCCTTGGACAACCTGTTCCAGTGCCTCACCAGCCTAACAGTAAAGAATTTTTTTCCTAATATCTGATTGAAACATTTTCCTCTTTCATTTAAACCCACTGCAAATGCTCTTGTAAATAGTCTTGCCCCATCTTTCCTGTAAGTTCCCTGCAGGAGCTGGAAGGCTGCAATTAGGTCACCCTGAACTGCTTTCTTCTTGAGGCTGAACAATCCCAATTCTCTCAGCTTTTCCACATAGGAGAGGTTCTCCATTCCTCTGATCAACTTGGTGGCTCTTCTCCGGGTCCACTTCAGCAGATCTCTGTCTTTTCTATGTTGGGGAAACAAGATACAATACTTGAGGTATTTTCTAGCATTATGTAACATTGTGTTGTCTCATTCCATCTCATTGTATTTCCCTCATTTTCGCTTTTTCCCCCCCTGAAATCCTGTGCCTTAAGACTGTATTTAATATTCTATCTTTTCTTTCCTTCCTGGTAGACTACTGAAATAATGATATATGAAACAAGACAATGAGGGATACAATTTGTTTTAAAAGCTATGATGGGATACAGTTTGTAGTTTATTGTCAATGTTATCTGTCAGTACTCAAGATCTCCACTGACATCTAACTTCTGAGAGGATAAACAAGTTCTGGTTGGAGACTAGCAGCATAAAAATGTCAGAGAGCCTTAACTAGTGCAAATAACTGGGCATATTTTCAGCTTTTTAAATTCTTCAATACATCAGTCATGACTCATCTCTGTATTTGACACTAAAGTACTTAGCTGATTTAAAGCTACAACAAGAACAACCTGAAAGGAATCCTAACTTTCTGCCTTCCTGTTGTCTCTGTTTAACAGCTGATACAATATTACTGAAATTATTAGAGAGATGCCTCTCACTGATTGAGGTGCAAATGAGAACATATGCCAAAGCCAGTAGTGTTGATCATTTAAATGTGAGATAGAGAAAGAGAGAGAGAAATAGAAAAAGGGAGAGGTCTTTCTTTTTTCCCTTTTCAAAACTGGTACTTAAATTTCCCCCTTTCCAATGAGTGAGAACTTCATTGGACTGCCACGACTTCTTGAATACTATGGGTAGTGGTTTAGCCCTCAGGCTCCACAGGCACATCTTATCAAGTCCCATAGACTTGTGTACCTTCATGTTCCTTAGATATTCTCAAACTTGATTTTCTCCTGCAGTGGGTTTCTATTTATTTTCCCAGTACCTGCCTTTGCCTTCTGTGATTAAGGCAGTGTGACTACAGTTGCCAGTGAAGGCTGAGGTATAAAAGTCATTGAGTATTGCAGCCTTCCCCATGAACTTTTCCTTCTGTACAGGGCACATGTTTTCCTTAGTCTTCTGTTTCTAACTGATGTACCTACAGAAGTGTTTTTTTGTTGCTTGTGGTGGCCCTGGGCAGGTTTAATTCTACCGAGGCTTTAGCTTTCCTAACTGAGTCTCCAACTGCTCAGCCAATTTTTCTGTATTCCACCCAGGATGCCTATCCTCGCTTCCACCCTCCATAGGCTTTTATTATATATATATATATTTTTTTTTGTTTTGTTTTGTTTTGTTGTTTTTGGTTTTTTTTTTGTTGTTGTTTTTTTTTTTTTTTGTTTTGTTTTGTTTTGTTTTGTTTTGCTTTTGGTACATGTTGGAGTTTGTCCAGGAACTTCTTGTTCGTTCACAGAGGCCTCCTGGCATTTTTGCCTGATTTCCTCAATGCTTCCTTGGGATGCGTTGCCCCTGAACTTGGAGCAGGCGATCCTTGAATATCAATCAGCTTTCTGGTTTACCTCTTCCCTTCAGGTGTTTATCCCGCCATACTCTATCAAGCAGGTCCCTGAAGAGGTCAAGGTCTACTCTCCTAAAATACAGGGTAGTGAGCTCACTGCTCATCCTCCTTCCCACTCTAAGGATTTTGAACTCCACCATTTCATGGTCACTGCAGCCCAGGCAGCCAAATACCTGTGCAAAATAAGCAAAGCTGAAGAGAAGTGCTGAGTAAATAATGGATTTTTCAGTTCACTGGAGGGTCTCAAAAGAGCAACCAAATGTTTCCAGTAACATTTTAAAGGATTTTTTTTTCTCTAAAATTAGGGTAGAAGAGAAAGTAAAAGAAAAATCAATTGACCAAAACTCATTTGTTTTATATAAAACTGGTTTCCTTAGATTCTGAATTATTTTCAACTTTTAAAATAGAATGAAAGTTGACCTCAAATAAAATTATTTTTGCATAATATAAAACTAGGCTCTTCAATATTTTGGTGGAAGGGATTGTATTTTTGATAAATAAATGAGATACTGTCTAAAATATTTATATACACATACAAAAAATAACACCTAAATATTTTTAAGAATGATACTAAATAAATACAACAATGATAATTGAGAAATTATTCTGTTCTGCATAGTTTGTCATGATAAATTCATTATATCATTACCTGAATGTACTTCTTTGGTTTAAATATGCAATAAAATACTTAGCCATATATTGAATAAATGTTATATCCATTTGTACCTATTGCATTCTGAGGCCTGAGATAAAATCCAGACAGTAAAATAGTTTTCCAGTGACTGAACTTCCAACAGTGATTTCTGGTTTTGGTATTAAGCACCAACCATTCTTTTTGCATTCAGATTCTTTGATGCAGCATGTGTAGTGTTGATTCAGAAATAACTAATTTCCAGTTTTATATGTTTAAACTCATCTGTTCTTTAACTCTTAGTTCTAAGTGGTAACTTTAGCCTTTCTACTGTGAGGTCCTCACAAAACCAATTGAAAGAAGAGATACTTCACATTATCAAGTTGCAACAAAGAACTTTCAAACTAATTTAGCAGTAGCTCTACTTTTTCTGTCTTTCATTTAGTTCTAATGGGATTGGTACAGTTTCATGAGTCAACAATCAATCTATTTCATGAAATCAGAAGACCATGGCTTGAATAATGGTACAACAGCAATATATTCCTATTGATTTTCAATTTGCAAGAAGATCTACCCAAAGTATACCTGTTCATATTTCTTAATTTTAGAAAGTATATAAAATAAATTTTAAATTCATATTCTCTAAATTTCTGTTCCAAGTTCAGATTTTGTTTTGAAGAAAAAAAAGTTCTGAAGGAAAAAGTATGCTAGATTTCACAGAATAGTGTTATGCATTTTTGTATGCTCATTTATTTTTCATGTCGTGTTCTTCTGTTGCAGCCAAGTGGCAACCTGGAAAGCATTTATCTGAATCTTGTAACTTCACCAGCTGTCCAGAGATGACTCATTATTGTTTAGTAAGGGAAGAAAAGAAACATAGTGAAAGGTAATTCTAATGGTATGCTTTATTTAGGAATTCAGGCTCATTGTCATATTTTCTCATGAGGAAGATTTAGTAACTTTGTTATGTGCTGAAGTTCCTTTGATTTAATAATAATTTTTTTCCCCCATAAAACCCACCTCATCACTATATCTCTCTTGACCGTAAACTGCAACTTGCTTTTCAAATTTCACTGATGCCAGCATGATGATGGCCTACCAGAGCTTAGAGAGGAGCATATCAATGTCAAAATATGCCTTTGAGATTTTTCTATAGTCCACTTGACCCCTTTATACTTTCTCTATAATTTATCCTTCTGAATTCCAAAAGCAAACTTTACTGTAAAGTCACAAGAGGCCTTTTGTGGAGCAAGTGAGCAGGGCTTTAAAAAAATCAAGGACTTTGTTGCCACATGTTTCTGCTTGTATTGGACTGCCCTGAGCTTTACTTTTGAATACACTTCATTAAATGTGTGGACCTTACCACGAAACTCCAAAGCAATTGAAACTCTGGCCTCTCAAGCATTTGTGCATGAGGACAGCAGGAGACATGCTGTTTTAGGGAGAATTATGCTCCACTTTAACTTATCCTTATATCTCTGAAAATGCTGCAAGGGCTATGAAGTCCCTTTGGATATGTTGATAAGAGTGATCAATTTGTAGTAATGTTTATGCAGTATTGCAGCATGTTTTGTTGACATGATTATGCCTATTCAGTTGTCTCTTGGGTCCTATTAACAAAGGATGCTACAAAGAAGCCAGCCAACATAAGTGATATATTAGTTCCTCACTAACCTTGAGGTTAAATTCTAAGAGCTGCTGGCATTCAATTCAATAATGAATAACAAGGGTTCCTCTTTCATTTTTGCAGCTGCAGAAAGAACAAAGCAGGTTGGAGGAGAACAGATGCACAATAAAATATCTATTGAACTGTAAAAAACTTAGTCAATTTATCATCTGGCACTTTAGAAATGGATATTTTCTGTGCTTTTGCTAAATTTCTAAAATAATATTTTTTCCATGGGTTTTGATTATTTTACATGTTTACAGATATGAAATATACCTGGTTTTGAATCGGTTGGTGTGTTTTCTTTGTTCAAACATATTACCTATTCTGCAAGTGGTGAGGAAGAAGGGAAGACATTCACATGGAAGGTTTGGTTTTTTTTCTTAATGAAAGTGTGCTTCACTAGAAAAAGCTTAATTTATCTTTACTTCCAAGAAATAAAATAAAGGGAATCTCACACGCACACCTTACAGACCAAATGCACAAATTCTTCAAAGTTTTTTCCATAATTTTGTCCACTGGAATTTAATTTCAGTTGTTTCCTTTGTTTTATTATCTGTATTTTTGAAGTAGTCAAATCTATAGGTGTCAAAAAGGTAATTTAACTAACAAAGCAGGAAAAGATTGATGTTTATTTCTGTGGGACACCCTAACCCCTCTTCCCCCCACCTCCCAACAGCCAAAAGCCTTAATAACGTTATTGGGAAAAAAAAAAATCAACCGACCAAAGCCCCTCCCCCACCCTCTAAAAAAAAAAAAAAAGGAAGAAGAAAAACCACCACCAACAACAAAAACCTCACTTCAAAAAACCCAAGCCAACCCAAACTTTTTAGAAAAATTAAGTACTTCCATAAACTATCAGTTTCTTGAAGCTTTCCAGTTTCTAGGTGCTGCTAGATGAAGAAAGTGTCCCAATTCTAGATCATCTTCCTTTATATAGCCCTTCCTTATGAGAAAGAAGAGACAGTTATTTTGGAAAACAATCAATCTCTTTTTAAATGAAAGGATGCAATGTAGAAAAAAATCCCCAACATGAAATATCAGCCTAATGAGATCAGGCAAGATTTTTAAAAGCTCTTTTGCTTCAGAACTTTCAAGGAAGGTTTCAAAATACTGAAAAGAGTTGATGAGTTGATTGTCGGACAGTCAGAATCCTTGCATTTGTCAGAGAGGAAAGACTGCATAACACAGAGCTCCCAATACTGAAGCTGATTTTATTAGCCTGGTCAGCTGCCCCTTAGCACTTGAGAGTAGAACAGCCTAGTGAAAGGAGTGAGTAAAGAAAGAAAGGCACAGGGTAGGACCCTTTATTAGAAAACTAGAATACTTTTAATGTACAGTGTAGCAACGTGGGATTTTTGATGGTGGTTGCTGCTATCTATTTCCCAGTAAGCATCTCTTTTGGAAAGGCAGCTCGGGTAGGCACTCGGGCAAAGCAGTCAAGTCCACACACCATGGCTAGGTCAGTGAAGAGAGGCAAGAAGGGCCTTTTGTGTGATAAATTCCAGTGAAGGTTTATTCCACCATGCCAAAGGGAATCAGGGACAAAAGACCTAGTGGTGCTCAGTGGTTAAGTAAGGAGCCAGGAACCAGTGGTTGGAGGGCACAGGGGTGGTACAATGGGCAGGACACAGGGCAGTGCCCTATAGGAGACACAGGGGCAGACCACCAGGAATACTATAACCAATGGGGAAACAGGGAAAGGAGAAACCATGAGAATTAGGGACGTACGGGGAAAGCAAAACTGGGGTACATCACATAGTGTTGCAAGACACTATGGGGGAAGCCTTTTCTTTCAGCCTAGGTGGAGACTCTATGGTAAATTTTTCCAGGGCAAGGCCCTGGGGATTCTCCTGAGGGGCTGAAAGGTTTCAGTACTAGAAAAAATTCAAATCAGCAGAAATTAACAGCACTGACTTCATTTTTCCTAAAGTACTCTCAAAAGGTTTAATCTAAGTTTTTTTTTTTAATGTAAAAGGTCATTGTCAATATTCACAATTCCAATAATTTATCCTCTATATTTTTAATTTCTTCCTTTTTAGTGCCAAGCCACCAACCACAATCACTATTTCAAGTCTGAGTTTCAGGGGATGTTGATACCACATTTTTTCCGAGAAGTGTAAACCACTTAAAATTTTTACCTATTCTGAGCCTTTTTTTTATGACAAGCATTTTGCTTTCAACTTCCTTGAGCTGACACTGGCCAGGAAGGCAGTTTTTTTAGATCTGTTTTTTTTAATTTGCTTTGTAAATTAGATTGGCTGGCCTCTCCCTCATTATTTCCTTATCCATTTAACTGTAATTTTAGGTTCTGATTTTGCCCTTTTTAAGTGCAGACTCCTAACAATTGATGCAAAATTATGTAAACATTGACGTGGATTACTGATATTACTTAGAGCCTTAGAGTACCCTTAATGGATTTGGAATGAGAACTGCATAATTTGGTGCTATGTGTCTCACAAACAGAGGCTATGAGTGGGTGTCTGCCTTTCAGAAACACCTGCAGTAAAATTGATGATATATACACAGATGCTCATCACTAACCCTTTTTTCCATAACAGTATTTTTCCTTTCTCTTCTTTTCTTCCATCAATTACAAGACTAGACAGACTTATTCTGCCAATTCCTTCACCGTATCCTGGTTTAAATGTCTATATATGATATTTCACCTTAAAAACATGCTTACAAAATTAATTCTTGTTAAAAAATTTAGTTTAAAGATAAGACAGGCCCAGTTCACTGAATGTGTTTCAAGCACATTGAAAGTGATTTGAAATTATGTTTGAAAACACACCAAGTTGTTTTTATGAAATTAAATTCCCAGTTTATGGTAGATTTCACAAGGAGCTGATTAAAAAAAACAAAACACAGTAAGAAAAAACAAACAAATCAAACATCCTAAACAAACCAACAAAAAACCTAAACCCAAAAATCGCCAATGCCCCCAAAAAACCAACCAATCAACCAACCACAAACCAACAAGGTATGTAATTTGCCTTGCTTTAACATATAATATCCGGGAAGGGAAACATTTGCTTCATGAGAGAAGATAATTTTCCTTTATCATATTTTTCTGTGTTAATGGTTTTTTTCTTTATGCTTTTCTATACTGACTACTATTTGACTGGACTTTACATCAGTGCAAAGATTTCTTTTGGTTTTGTCCTCCCACTCAGTGCTTTCTTTGGCTTCTTATTTTATTTTTATTATCACTTCTTATTTTGAGCCTTGGCTGCCCTCCCTTTCAATGTTTTCTGCAGACTCAGTGTTGTCAGAATCTGATAAACTGGTGTTTCTATTTGGAACATATTCCATATCTTCTCAATCCCTAATCCATCGGCTTACAATAGTGATTTTTGACAGCTCTGTTGCACTGGTGTTTTTGTCAATATTATTTAACTATAACTGTTGACTGGACTGTTTCTCTGCTTCACAGCTTTTGTTACTTTATGACTGTTTTAAGAACTTAAATTTGTCATTCCTAAAGTGTACAATTTAATGTGGAATGTGTAATTTGTTTCCTATAACAAAAGCAAATATATTAACGCTAACTGATATTGATACTATTTATATTTCAGTATCAATGTCCCATAATATGGCACCAATCAGCATTAAACCAGAATTTTGAATTTCAAAGAGGAAAAACCAGAATAAATTCACTGTCATTCCAGTATGTAAACTCATGGAATTTCTTTTCTCTAATGCAGAGTGTAATTTTTTCAATCTTCAAATAAGATTTTAATTTGAATTGAATCCCATATTTTACCATTATAATCATATAAAATCTAAGGCACTGCATAAGCCAAAATAACTGCATAAGAGAAAACACAGGATTCCTGTCTACAGAATGGCAGAAAATTGGATCACAGTGCAAAACTTCTAAAGAGCAGATGTATTTCAGTCAGGGATCCCTTGAAAAATTGTTTCAAGAGGCAGGAGGACCTTCTAGGATTGGACATGATGACCATTTTACTCTGACCTGTTTCCAGATCCTTAAGGAGCCAGATACAGAACAATATAGTGAAATTACTGGTAAGTATTACCTTCTTAATTATTTATAAATGCCTCTACTTTGTAACTTATTTGTAAGTTCTATAGAATTTTTTAAGCCCTGAAAATAAAAATATATTAGTCTATTCAAAATTAGTACATCTCCTTTATAGCTAAATGTAATTCTTTCATTTATTTTTGAACAAAAACAAGTCACACTTTCTTACTTCTGAATTTTTATCTTTTACTAAATTGCATAATTATGATTTTTCTGCTTTAGTAAAATGTAATTGTAATGTTATTCAGATTAATAAAATGTTTTTCCACAAACAGAACTACAGACTTTAATGTTGTCTTCCTGCTTTTGATTGTCCTCCAAAACTTTTAGCCTCAATGTAACACCTAGGAAAATAACTTTTCCAATTTTATTCACCCCACTGAGTAGTTTGTCCATATTTATTACAGAGACTGATCTGAAGAATTTCTCTAATCTTGGGTCCAGGAAGGTCTGGACCATTGTCAATTTCACTCTTAATGAATTCAGTTCTATATTTATTTTGCTTTAAAAATCAAATCTTTAGTTAGATGCATGAAAATATTTCCTCTGCCTAACCTTTCATTACAAGTGAAAAAGTGGCAAATTTCTTTTCTCCTTCTTGGTCTCAAAAAAACTTTGAGGTGCCTTTTGGATTGTTATAGAATTCTGTGTTGCTTTGTTTTCTTAGAGCTACCACACAGTTTTCATTGAGGCCAATTTATTGTCTAGAGAAGAACATTATAAACTACTCATACCTTTTTTTTCTGGCATTCATGGAAAAACAAAATCATCCACAGGGAAGATGGAAGACTGGCAGGGCCTGTTTAGAACACAGATGAAAGACAGTTTTTAAAATGTTGAGAAATAATTGGAAAACATATCCATACTTTGGAGATTTATATTTTGGTAGTAATAATCACTCTGTATTAGAAATATTCCAGATGGGATAGAATGTAATTGTAATAGGAACATGAAGATGTAGTAGCAGAATTCTTAAATGCAGAAGACTGGAACATTTTAATCATCCTGAAATAGCCCAACCTGAAATCAAACAAGGAAAAGCAAGTGTTTCAAGAAATTTAAGGTTGAATTTAGACTTTGTATGAGATGTCAAAGAAACTCCTCATAATTTCATTATTATATTTATTTGATTAATCTACTGCAATATTTCTTTTAAGCTGTACTGACTATTTCTATTATATATGAAACATCAGTACTAGCATATTATATTTTTCAAACATCCAGAGGCTCAGCATTATTTTGGCTGTAAAAGCTGTGATAAGAAATAAGTTTGATGCAAAAATAAAGAGAAAAAATTCCAGACATTAAAACTTGCTAAAAAGGAAGTTCAGACTGATGAAATGTGTTCAGTAAGAGGGTACCTATTTTAACAACGAGTACCATACCCACTAGGAATGAACTGGTGGAGTGAAACAAGGACTGAAGGCCACCATCCAAACCCTCTTTGTATATGTATTATCTGTGTATATATAATATGCATACGTATATGCATATATAAATATGTATGGATGGATATATACATATACATAGGCAGAGCAATTCCTCTGGAGTAGCCTTAGCTCCGATTAAAACTGAAGGTCACCACTATCTGGAACACTTTACATGCACTTTTAGTTTAGTTATATGTAGGAGAATGGATTGCAGTCAGCCTTGCCCCAATTAGCTGTGCTAATTATCAAAACCAGCCTTGCCCTTAATAGCCACAGCTATGTCTAATAAGGATGAGTGTGATGAAAGAGTGGGTTATCTGGCTGGGGGAGGACTGACCAAATGGGAAAGTGAATTACTGCTCTGAGGTCAGTCTGAGCTTGCAGTTGGAGCCTGCAGTCACAGTCTAGCAGGAAAAGCCTGTAGTCAGAGACTGCAAGGGAAGCCTACAGAAGGAGCCTGCTGCAGAATCAGTGAGGAGCTGGAGTCTGTTGGCTGGGCTATGAGGAAGAAAAAATCGGGACAATTTCATGCTGCTAAATGAGAATATGTGTCTTGGCTCATTTATATCTCTAACTAGAGGCCCGCTGCAACAGTTACATGTGAAACAAATTCAGTGCTAATCTGAACTAGGACTCTGGAATAAATAGATGCATCCTGTGTAACAATATTCTTCTAACAGGCTGTACAGTGCCAGTGTTTTTCCCTAGTAGAATTCTCATTTAAACAATAGTTGCTCTCATTTTCAATTTGATAGCTGCAAAAACATATTCACAATTTTTCACATTTGTTGAAGACAGAGGAAAATTGTGGGAAACGATTCAATAATTAATTTGTACCAAAAAAAAAACCAAAAAAAACCACCAAATCACAACCTTACAGTGATACATAATTTCTTTAAATGTGGCCAGTTGGGATGGATAAGATGTATTTTACATGTCCATTGAAAAAAAATGGATTTATCTTCAAATTTTTCCAGCTTGTTGCTTGCAACTTCCTGTGGTAGACAAGAATGGAATTGTTAACAAAGTAATAGTTCTATTAACCCCCTTAACTAATCAGTTTCAAGTTTTCCTTCAGATTACAAAAACAGAACATAGCAATATGCTTTTTGAGCTGTTAATCTTATATTGTAAATTCTGACAAATTTCTCCTCTTTAAGTATATTTTTGCATTCTATGTAAGACAGAAATCTCTTTAAGGGATACAGGGACTTTGGGAAGACCAAAGTCAGCCATTTTGAGAATTTCTCTCTTCTTACATCCCAAGATTTACCTTTAAATAGGACTTGACAGTGTCTGATAATTTTATTTTATTTTTAACTGTATTTTTTGGCATTGTTTCCCATGCAGTGTAACATCACATGAAATTCTTATGTGGCAACACATTCCTTACTTCCATTACCTTTGCAGAATCAAGGTCATGGAGATGCTTTTAATTACTCTAAATTTCAGCCTTTAAAACTTTGATTATATCATCAGCTTGTTATTTAATGTTTTGTTACTAATGCCATGTCTTATGACACAGAATATTCTCACATCCTGCAGTTCTACACGACTTTCACATTATGGTGCTCTCATCTTTTGTTCCCATTTCAGGTCTCAAATTATATTCTAAATGGACTATAATTACTTTGTTGGGTTCTTTTTTCCCTCTTAGTCTTTGCTGTTTAAAATATTAATATTTTTGTTCAATTAAATATTAATTTTGAATGTTTTTTTTTAATTCCCCATGTACCTAACTGTTTGTAGTATTCTTTGGATAGCTCTTTTTCTGACTAAACTTCCACATATTATTTAAATATTTTCAGTCCTTATGAGTTAAATTTCTGCTTTGTTTAGGTTTTCATGTGGTATTAACCTATTTCACATATTGAACTTGGTCGATTTAATCCTTAAGTTACAGAGAAATAAAAAATGTTGTATCTGCACTGGATACTGTTTTGTCCCTGTCTACTGTTTTCTTTTCCTCAGTTCTTTAGTCATTCACTTCTAATGCTTTCAGAAGCAATTAATTCATTGTAATTATGGAACAAACCAGTTTACCTTTTATCATCTGTTATTATTCCAAAAGTAGTGAATTCGCTCCAGTTGCTGGGCATGCAGGGAAGCTAGAATTCCTAAGAATCGTCATGTTACATTTATAATGGTGAACAAGCTTAACCTGGTCATGAATCCAAACAAAAGAAAAATTACTCTTTTTTAAGGTTTTTCTTTTAAATGAATATTATAATCCATACTGTTCAGTGATCACACATGAAATAAACATACAATATCTGAACTGTTGTGTTGATTTGATTTTTTTTTCATGCTGCTATATAATACAGATTTGTAGCAGTTGCCCCACCATCATGATGGGGCAACATTAATTTCTAGTGCAGGATTTCTGGTAGCTTTCAAATCTCAGACTAAGAGATACCTGCCACTTACTTCTTGGTAGCCAAGACTGCCAGACAGGCAAAAATTGTAGAAGAGTTTTTCCTATCTCTCCCTGTTATCTTGCTTGAGTAAAGTTGCCCTCCTCTAGCTGTAGAAGTGCACAAATATTTCATTTTGTTTTCAGACAGATACAAGCATTTGAACATCCAACCTGCCCATGTTTTCAGGTGAGGCATGTGAGTCAGTTGGGAAGAAAACATTCACAAGTATAAAATCCATGGGGTGAGGAACAGATCACAGATCAGAGAGGGAAGAATTTGGCAGACACAAAATATAACGGAGCTTTGTGTAGAGAGAAGTCAAGCTGAGAAGTCAAGGGCTGTGAATTACAGTACCACGTACTACAGCAGTGTCCACAGAATGGAGAAAGTTCATGAAATTAAGTGTAACACCTTTCATTTGGGGAAACAGCAGGACACCTGTGAGATCTCAGTCTAGGCAGAGAGACTCATGGTGGGGAGACATGAGATTCACAGTCTCAGTTGTAGTGGATGAATCTATGGGAGCACTTGGTAGATTATAAAAAATAAATTCATTTAATTCAGCTTTACTTTAAAGTTTAAAAACTGACTAGCCATTTAGTGACTCAGAATTCCCAGTCCCTATTGCAAATAATCTGTCACACAAAAGTGGCATGAATTGGATCCCAATGAGCTGTTTCACAAACATTACAGGAAAATCACATGAAACATTGAGAGCCTTCATTGTGTATGCATCTTCCCAAAATTATGTGTATTAAAATAATGTTGCTGCACTATATTTTTCTTCATAAAAGCATTTCCTCATGTAGAGAATGAGGATGATAATTCTTTATAAGGGTAACTATGGTATAATGTGCAATTATGGCATAATTTACACTAATATTCAAGATTGGAAAAAATCATTAAAAAAAGTAAAAACTGTTAAATTTTTTTTGAAGTACAATTATTATGATCTCTTACAATATCTACATTATTATGATCCCTTACAATATCTACAGATATTGTTTGTGCAATGCTTTATTACTTAAGTTTCTAACATAACATTTGACATCTGCATATGGATGAATTTGAGGGTGAGGAGTGTTTAGGTTTTCTTTTAATTTGTAAGCAACCTGTATGGAGTTTTTCACAAAATCATGTCTGGCTGTCTGTCTTAAATTTTCTTTTGTAATGATCTGGTATGAAAAAAATGTTCATACATACAAATAAATTAAAAATTGGTTTTCTTCTGGCTTTGCTAACAGTATATTTTGTACTGAAGTATAAGTAAAAGAAATCTTATCCTGGGGAGTAATATGATGATTAAAAGTGAATGAAAAGGGTCACATTTACAGCAATAATTCAAATTTAACGAATAAATATTCATCCAATGGCTTTGGATTTTATTTAATAGTCTGTCTATTTTGTTTAGATAAAATATTGTTTTAAAGGTATCTAGAAAACTTTAAAAGTCCAAAAGTCATTTGAAACGGCATTTAAAGAAATTATGTTGACTATGCTGGCAAATATAATACTATTTGTCCTTCAAATATATTGGAAGAAGAAATAATTCAGCATAAAGCTAAGTAGAATAAAATAAATTGGCTTCTTGATTGCTTCAGGTCAATACAGAAAAATCGTTATGGAAATAAAATTGTATATATTACTACTGTGTGCTTTTAAACTCAGTTTTAATTATCTACTACACTCTATTTGTGTGTATGTATATTTATATATGAATGTTTATACATGTTAATGAATCTGTGAACTCTCACTTTCATAAAACAACACCAAACAATTGTCTGATAGTTGTACCTGACTTAATTTCTGACTTGGAGCAACCTGACTGATCCTAATGAAACTGGAGGTTGAGTTTGCTATTTCAGCTTACACTTTTGTTGGGCTATAGGAATATTTGCTTTCCATACAATTATTAATTAGATAGCAGATTTCCTCAGTCAGAATACTTCATTGTTTAGAACTTTCTGTGCAATATATCAGTAACGATGAAAATATTTTATTTTATAGATCATTGTTATTTATGACAATCTAAACCTTCATTTGGGATCTTAGCTGTTACATAACTTATCATTGAATAGACAGACCTTGGGAATAAAACATTTTTAAGTCAATATAAATTGGAATAAAATACAACTCTATTGAAAACCGTGCTCATGAAGAATTCGACTGTGTTTGGACTGAAACTTTGTTATTTTTAAGGTGCACAGATAAAAAAGCCACTGTCAGAGGGAAAGTATACAGATTGTGTTCCAAATCTTATACATTTGCATAAAAACTTGCATGAGTAAGTAAAAATTATTGAGTGCTTTAATGTCATGCAGATTCTATGTTGTTAGGCAATGCCCATCTCTGTGAATATCCTGCTCCAGCACTTTACGAAGGCAATAATTTATTTAAATCAAATTATATTTTTGTGTATGTGACACCAAAGTTTCAGAGACAAAACTTCTGTGTTGTGTTCAGTTACTGCATTTTTAGCTTAATTTGTGTTATTTTTGTGATAAAATATGAGCTGAAAGCTTTCAGCTTGTCACTGAAAAGCTTAAATAAGATTCACTTGAGAAATCTTTGAGATATTAATCAGCTCAATAAAAACATTTCAACACAATATGTTAAATCACTCAAAACAGATCTGATGTTCAGTTCATTTGAGAGATTGTGTTTCAAAGTGAAAATACATTAATCAGTATCATGATTCCTATATTTGAGGATGTAGCTATGTTACACATATAAATCATGATCAATTCCTAATTTCTGGTGTAAACAGACACTTTGAAAAAAAAAGATTAGTAGCTGAATTGAGACACCAGCAATTAACCTACCACACATCCAGAAAGAGGCATCTAGTCTGCAAAGTAACCTGGAGCAATTGAAGGAAACCACTCAGTGGTTTATGAAGAAAATTCCTTGGATGTTTAGAGAGGAAGGACAGAAAAACATCCATGTGTATATATGTGAGGCACTGTGAATACTGGCATGAAGCTTTGGTGAAAATGAGCCTTGGTATATAGTGCTGGCTAGTCCTGGATGTGAACTAATTGACCTACGGTTTCAGCAGAGTAGTTTTGATTCATTTCTTGTGCAATCGATTTTTTTAAAAAATGGCATTCTAACAAAAGATCTAATTCATTTAAATACAGTAAGAAAGAAAGAAGAATTTATACTGGATTAATTTCTTTATCCATTTCTTTAAAATGCCACATTTAAAAATAATCTGACCTTTTAAGACAGACACAGATTTTGTCTGGCACACAAAAATTCAAGTCTTATTTTGTCTATTTATCTACTCTTAAGAACAAATATACTCTAAAAAGAATTTCTGTGTCTCTTACTCTAGACCACGTTCCATCCTTCCACTTCTGTCAAATGCAAAAACAGAAGAGAGACTGAAAAATATTTCTTTACATTTATATGCTTATGGACTAGGGTGTGCCCTTTATTTTCAAGCTGGAGAGGAAAATTTTCCACAGTAGGGAAAAGATTATCAAAACTGTACAAAATGAAATGTTTTATGTTCACTTCTTATAATTCCTCATATTTTTTATACTATAACAATTGATCATATTTTTATGCAATGACAGCAACAGGCATTTATTAAATAGAAGTCAATGTTACCAAAAATATGCACTTGCAATTTGCTTGTTTATAATACATCTTTGAAAACACTGAGATAATGAGAATCAGGACAAAGAAAATCAGAGAGGAGTCATTAGCTCATACTAGATATTTAAATATAGCAGTCACATTGTTACAATGCCTGAATAGAAACTTGCAAATAATAACACATAAAAAAAAATACTGTTAAAATGTCAGGGAAAAAAAAAGAAGAGGACAAATATTTTTTCTAAAGGAAGCATTTCTTTTTTAAGGGAAGCATTTTTCATTAGTTGATAGAACCAAAGTTGTGGTAACTTTGCCTGGGGTAGAGTTTGTTTTCTTCACTATAGCTGGTGTGGGGCTGTGCTTTGAATTTGTGCTGAAAACAGTGTTGCTAACATAGGAATGTTTCTGCTGTTGGTGAGCAGTGCTTTTACAGAATCCAGGCCTTTTCTTCTTGTACCACTGGTGAGAAGGCTGGAGGTGCACGAGGAGTTTGGAGGGGACAGCTGATCCCAAATGATCCAAGGATATACCATGACATATGGTGTCATGCCCAATACATAAGCCTGGGGGAAGAAAGAGCAAGGGGCAGGGGGACATTCAATTGATGGTGTTGGTCTCCCCAAGTCACCACTACCTGTGACAGAACCCTGCTGTTTTGGGGGTGGCTGGACACCTGTCTTCCCAAGGAAAGTGGCAAATGAATACTTTGTTTCAATTTGCTTGTGTGGTGCTTTTGCTCTACTTAGGAAGCTGTCTTTATCTCGTTCCATGAGGTTTCCACTTTTACCCTTCGGATTCTCTCCCTGACCCCACTTGAGTGGGAAGTGAGCGAGTGTCTGTGTTGTACTTAGATGCTATTGGGGTTAAACTATGACAAAAGAAGATTACCTTACCATTATATTTAAGTAATTGCAAAATCACTTTTGGGTTTTTTTTTTTTAAATAATGCTCCTCCCCAGCAACTTTGGGAAATATTAGCAATATCTCTGTGTCATATTCTTCCAAAATTACTGTGTATTGATTACTTACAATATCCTAGTTTATATTTTTAATAGCACCAAAACACTTTTTTTTCCAGAAAGGCCTTTGTTTTCTTAACGCACATCTCAGAATATTTAACAATGGCTCTATATTAAAATATTTTATTAATTCAGGATTTAACTTTAATTCTAGAGTAGTTACTCATAGGATATTGCTTTTACAAACCACCTAAATTGCATTATTCTCAAGATTATTTCGTAATAGTTGACTATTCATGCAGACACCCTTCCATAAAAATCTGATTATATATTCTGATTATATATTGGGAATTTCCAAAACTCTTTCTGGCTCACCAGTTTGCTGTCAGAAAATGCTCAGTCCACAGACCTGAGAGGGGTTAGAAGGAGTAGCACTAGTACAGCCTCATCTTGAATATTTTGTGCAGTTTTGGGCACCACAATATAAAGAAAATAATAAACTATTAGAGAGCATACAAAGCAGGGCAAAAAGATGGCAAAGGGCTTTGAAGGGAAGCTCTATGAGGAGTGGCTGAGGTCACTTGGTATCTCCAGGAGGCTGAGGGGAGACTTCATTGCAGTCTGAAACTTCCATGTGAGAGGAAACATAGGACCAGCTACTGATCTCTTCTCTCCACAAGTGACAGAACTTGTGGAAATTGCACGAAGATATATCAGGGAAATTTAGTTTAGATATTAAAAGAAGGATCTTCACCCAGAGGTTGATTGGACGTAGGAACAGGCTTCCCAGGGAAGCGTCAAAGCACCAAGTCTGACAGAGTTCAAGAATACTCTTGGGGACATTTTGTGACTCTTGGGTTTGTCTTGTGCAAAGACAGGAGTTGGATTCAATGATTCTTATGGTTCTCTTCCAAGTCAGAATATTCTATGTTTCTGTGAAATTTTTCTGATGGCTTAGTGTGAGACAAAAAAAGATTTGGCTCACCAGTGAGACAGAACAATGGTTTTCAAGAAACTAACGAGATTCTTCTTGCAAGTACTTGCAGGATTTTTGACAACAGTGTGATTCTGCATGCAGGAGCCTCTGCATCATCTTTAAATCATAGTCTGAGCTGTTTTGCTGCCTGTGCTCAAAGCCAGCCCTATTGCCTTTCTTCTTTTGGGAGATGTGAGAAGGTTCATCTGAAGCTTCTCTTACCCTCAGGCCCTGATCGCTGCTTGAACTTCATTTCATGGTACCCGTGCCTGGCCACACACCTCCCTGATCCTAAATTCAGGCCTTGCTTGGCAAAATTGACATCCTGGCTTGACCTCAGATTTTTGTCAACTTTAAACTCATTTGGCTACCTTGACTCTTGTCTGGGTTGATTTAAATCCGTTGTAACGTCTTTGTTCGTGTGAAGTTTTGGGGATGAAGCTCTCTCTCAAGAGCTGTAGGAGCTGTACTGACACTGAGTTGTACTGTACGCTCTAGGGACAGCTTGAACTAATATTTCTAAGAAGCCAGGGAATCTTAAGGATTAGCAGTTTAGTGAAGCAATTTGTATCTCAAATGAAGATAAGGATTTTCTTATTATTTATCTTTCTTCACTGTGCTTATGAAACCTGATATCTATGTATAATAGTTAGCCCACCTAGTTGAGACAGGAAAGCCAGCTGATGCAATCTTTCTGGAATTCAGCAAAGCTCTTGATACTGTCTCTCACAATCTCCTTCTGGACAAAATGTCACATGTTATGTGATGGGTGAACAACTGGATTACAGGTTGGGTACACACAGTTATTATAAATGGGACCATATCAGGCTGGCTGGTCACTTGTGAGGTTCCACAGGGCTCCATCCTCAGACCAGTTCTCTTCAACATCTTCATTAACCTGGATGCAGGACTCAAAAGAGTACTAAGGTTGTTGATGACACCAAAAACAGAGGAGCTGTTGACTCACTTAAGGGTGGAGAGGCTCTGCAGAGACGTTGACAAAATGGAGGTCTGAGCAGTCAGCAACCACATGAAGTTTAACAAGGGCAAGTACCAGATTCTGTACCTGGAATAGGGCAATCCCAGTTGTGTCTATAAACTGGGGAATGAGATGCTGGAAAGTAATCTGGGGGTCCTGGTCAATGGCAAGTTGATTACCCTGGCAGCCAGGAGGGCCAACCCTGTCCTGGGGGACATCAGGCCCAGCATCTCCAGCCAGACAAGGGAGGAGATTGTCCTGCTTTGCTCTGCACTGGGGCAGCCTCACCTCCAGTGCTGGGAGCAGTTTTGGGTGGCACAATATAAGAAAGAGCAACACTACTCCAACATCAGGGCTTTAAATATGACTTTTAACAAAACTCAGTGTTAATCCAAATAAGCTCTCTGATATTTGGTGATGTACAAGCATACCACTACTTTTTTTTTATTTTCTGCTCTGTAGTATTAGAAAAAAACCTCACTATATTAGAAATCATTGATACTAGATGCAAGACATATAAACCAGATGGTTAACTGAGAGCCCTTTAACAATTATATAATCATCTTTGATTAGATTATGTCATAGAAAATATATGCATTACTTGCATTTGTCCCTATATTGTAAAAATATAATTGTCATACAGCTGGATACTATGAATGACTGTTAAACTATATTTATACACTTCAATATTGACATAACTCCCTGTCTATAAAGATTGATCACTCTTAAACTGTTCATCAATCTAGTTAAAAGATGTGTTTTTCTAAGTGAGAAGAGCACTAGCTTGGAACATATGGTCTAAGAAAAACCTTTTTTTTTTTTTTTTTTTAAATTCTGTGTTTTAGTCTCATTCAAATATCTGGGAAATAAAGTACTTTTCCTTTTGGTTCTATCCATTGTCTGTGATTGTTATAAATTGCAATTGAAACACTGAATATTCACAATAAATTTATAAAATGATCAGAAGTGACAGATAAATGAACTGTCAGATTTCATTTGCAAGGTTATTTGCAATATACATCTTGTCTCATTCACCTGAATTCAGACATGTCAAGACAAAAGAACTCTTTGAAAGATTCTGTTCTGATACAAGGTCCTTCTATGGATGCTTTACATGAATGGGGTTATTTTTTTTTCATGGATACATTTAAACATCTTTTTTATAGATGCTTTGACTTAGAGATTGACTTAGGGTTTGCCTGTTGTCCTGAGAGTGGACTTGCTTCCATTCATTCCTATCCTTTAAGCTACAGCCTTCTGCTTCTTGGGGAGATGATACAGGATCCTCTTCATCTTGGCCTTTTTTTCTGATGGTTATTCCTGTTTGTGTCTCAGGGGAGGCAGAAAATGGTTTCACCAGTTAACGTTTCTTTAGACTCTCTGCTGCTCCTTAACATTTCTGCTTCTCCTGTAGCTCTGTCACCAGGCTGATCAGATCATCCACTTTGTCACAACTCACATAGCTGTTCTCACTCCTGCCATGCACTACTAGTTAAAGGCTACTTCTCACAGAAACCTGGAAGGCTGCATATTTTGGTGTGAGCTTTGTCTGGGTTGCCATCTATTCCGGTGAGTGTAGAGGACATAACTTTCTGCTGAGTTGATATCATAGCTAAGCTCCTGAGAGCATGGTAATCATCAGGTTTCACAGCTAGGAATTCCTGGGGTGCAATTGCTGGGAGCTGGAGGCTGGCCCTGCTGTGACATCTCTGAGACAGGATTTAGGGGTCCCGTGGTGCTGAAATTGGGTCCTGGGCAGAGTGGGAAGGATGTCTCAGAGAGGCAGCACCAATAAGTCTTCTTAGTTCAGGGACCCTGGAACACTATTAACTCCTCTGTATTTCTAACTGTGGATCTCTTTTGAAAATCTTTTGCTGTCTGGACATTGTGATGAACACTTAACGATTATTCACTGGATTCAATGGACCATCTCACTTGACATGTTTAGGGAAAGGTAGTTGGATATACTCTGAGAGGTGCATGGGAGAAACAAAGCATGTTCAATAACACAACTTTTCTTGCAAACTTTAGAATATCCAGATATAATAATACACTTGGCATAGCTTTGACTAGACTTTTTAGTCAGGATTGCAATATATCTCAAGAAGAAAAATGCAGAAGAAGAGAAGTAGAAAGACAAAGAGAGAGTAGATAACCACTACCCTAGGAACCAGTATGGTCTCAACAACTTTCAAATCCAGGGTAGTGGAACGCATCACACTGCACACATCTTGCTGATCGTTTATCAGTTCCAGAACCCCCAGGCTGGCCTATGCTAATTACAGTGCCAAAATCTTGTGCCTGCACTTCATGCAATTCCAGAATATCCCTGGCACCATTCTGGGACTTACAGTGGTCCTGTGTAGTTGATTGCCCCCAGCAAGAGCATGGGCCTGTATCACATTCACTACTCAACAGAGTGCAAGAAGGTGCTTCATCCCACCTGCTCCCTCACCCATTTCCCACCTGACTGTCTTGAGCCAGTCAACCATTCCTCTGGTCTCCTACATGCAGACAACAGGGGTAGTGACTATAAATCAACAGCAGAATTTTAAACCATATATTTTCTTCTTCACATTAATTTCAATGTCACTGTTAAATAAATCTATAACATGCTGAGCAACTTATTTATATTGGCTAATTTTCAATAATAAAATATCTCAAGTCAAGTAAAAGGTTTTTTTGAGAGTTTTTGTTTCATTATGAAATGAAAAAAAAAAATAAATCCTTGTTTTACTGAACTCTTATTAGTTCTCAATATTTAATTATTTTGATATCAAATGCATGTACATACTTTTCCAAATATTTTTCAGAACACAACCACAGTGTACTGTACCTGCTAAAAAAAATCTGTTCTTCAATGTGATTCCATATTTTCTACATCATGATCAAAGGGCTAACAGTATTACAGCCAGCCAATGTCCTTAGTTTATGCAGCATAAAGTGTTCACTTGACAATGTGATTCATCATTTAACTCACTAAAATTTTAAATAATATAATACTTGCTACATGTAAAATATTTTAATAGTAATTTACTTTTAAAAATAATGTGACTTTCCACTTTACAAGAATAAATAAATATTAATTCACACTCAGAGATTGCACGTCAGGAGATATACTCTTTTCCCCTATTGTTCTATGGCAACAGAGACATATTTGGCAACCTTTTGATAGATTTTTCATGCTGTTTTCATGTTGCATTACAGTAATTGGGGGCATCCTCAGTGTTTTAACCTTTCCTTTTCCCTTCACCTTCTTGTGCTAATATTGTTGTGATATGTTTCTGTTGTCTCAAAAAATTGTTTCTAAAACTTTAATAGTTTATTATAGTTTAAGTTTGGCCATTATTAGGGTTTAAGTTTGATTGATTTTCTGATATGGAGAAATACTTTTCTAATGTATTTACAATCTTAAAATACACATCATAATAATTATTGAGTCCAACAGAAACTTTTCATGGCCACAAAAACTCAATGTATTTAGTAAAAACTTTTATTTTCAATTGAAAGTGCTAAGCAAATTTTATAATCCAAAGTTAAAACCATCAAGGTATCATCAGAAAAAAACTTTTGAGTTGAAGTAAAATTTGTGCATTTCATGTTTTCTTTTTTCTTCTTCTTCTTTATGTCCCAGGTGGTAGTTGGTGATTCTGACAAGCTGTGATTCTCTGTGTTTAACAAAACTCCAAGCTTTCAAGATGTTATGCAATAGTGGATTTCTGATAAGAAAAAAGTTCACATTTTAGTGATGCTATATTGGGATTTTGACATCTTGCAAATCTGTAGATAAATGACAGATTGAAAATTTTGAGCCATCTTGTTTAAAAGTAGTAAATGTCGTATAGTTAATTGACAGAAGAAAGAAAATAAGATTTCACTGAATTACTGACTGGAGAAGTGCCTTTTATTTTTTTACACTATGTATACCAATAAAATATATGTCTACCAAAGTAAGTGTTATAGTGACTAGTGGTATAAGAGATGTAGATGACAGTGAAAAGGAAGTACCTACAAATTATTCAGTTAATTGGTTTTCATATCAGTAATACACAGTCATCTCAATCTGAGCTTTAAAAAAGTAATTTTAAGAAATTTTACCTCACAATTATTAATTTACTTTATTGTACATTCATTTCTATTTGTCCTAGGCTATTTCAAAATGTTTCAAGTGATGGAATTTCTATCATGTCACCAGGGAATGTCAATCTCATTTTTGATATTTTTTGTTAATGTCTTTTTTCTTAAATCCTTAAAATCAGAAAATCAGAAAATCTTGAATTATTTCTTAAATAACCTACAGTTTCTTTAATTTTGTGAGGTATGAATTGCATTATTTTGATACTTTGTACTTAGTTCTACTTACATTAGAAATCTGTCATGTGTCTAATCTCTCTGGAACTGTTAATTTATCTTTCTTGTAAGTGTTCTGCCTTTTATTATACATCACCTGTGAATCATATTCATGCAGTGTCCTGTAAACATTCCAGAACATAAATAAGCATATTAAATAAGGCTGTGCCTAAGATAAGTTCCCCATGTTTCTCATCACATCCTGGCAAAACAAAAGCAATAACTTACTTTTTTTCATAGCAGTTCCTTTTATTAAAAAATTCCTTATCCTTTAAGAAATTAAAATGTGATATTAATTTCTGAGATCTTTCTTCTAAATTAAACTTCATTGTATGACCGAAATCTGTGCCTATTGCACGTAAGTTCTTGCTTTATTAATAATAGGCAAGGTTAAAAAAAAATAAATTCAAATGCTCCTCAGTCACAGGTGTATTATCTTCTCTAAGAGTCCTATTTCCTTTAATATTATTTTTTTTGACTGCTTATAGTGAAGATTTTGGTGTAATAAATGTTCTGTGTGGAGCTTGTAGAATTTAAAATATACAGCTGCCTGTCTCAAAGCACTGTGAAAGCCATAGAAGGAACTTGCCATAAGACACCACAGCAGCAACTTAAAATAAGCATAGGCAAGAGAAATTTATGCCAGGAAGGAGCTTATTTCAAACCTGGTGGATGTAAAATCTGGTTAGGTACATCCTGGTTAGTGTATCTGGACAAAAATTCCCACTTTGGGAAAGGAAGCAAATGCTAGTACACATACTACCAGTCAAAGAAAGATGACCCAAAATTATGGGAACTGCTTCTTTGACCACCCCATGGATATCTAGAGTATGGGCTGTATAAAGGTGGTACCCCCAGAAGATCGACTCAGACCCCAGTACTGAGAAGCTTAGAGTGAAGGAGAACCCAGAGGATGCTTCTGGATCTATGTATGGGAGCTATCTTCTGCCTAATCTCCCCGCTTTCTCTCTCCCCCTCTCCCTGTCTCTCTCTCTCTATCTCTCCCTTCCCTCTCCCTGACCCTTTCCTATTTATTTCTATCTCTCTACCTCACATTTGCTGTTAAATAAAATCCATATTATTGACTTCGACATATGGCCTTATTTGCACCTTGATTCAGGCAGAGGAATCTCTCAACAATCTCATCATAACAGGAGTCAGCAGACAAAAAAAGGATTTTTCTGCTAGATTATTATTCAGTATTATCTGTCAAATTTTGAATTTGTACCTGTCTTTTATTTTTAAGGAAAAAGTCAGAAGAGTTTTGACTCATTTTGAAGTCCATTATATACTGATATTTACATGGGAAAGAGATATAACAGATATGCTTTTTTCTGATTTTAATATTTGTTTCTGATTCAATTTGCAGTTCATACTTGATTACTGATTTCAACTGATCAAGTAGTTTTCTTAATTAGTTATTTTTATTAAAAATCTTGCTAAATTTCAATATGAAAGCTAGGCATAGGATTGCTCTTTAAAACACGCAATCAATTTAAGCAAAATATTTCAAATTATGATCATTGCCTTATACTCCTTTTTAATTTGAGCTTTCTCAAGCAATCTTCAATTCTTTAAGTCTTCTTTTCCTGACTCTGTTTTCATTTTGACTATCCTTGAAGGAACTTTTTTAAACAAAAGTCATATTTTTTAACCATGTTATAAAATAATTCATTACAACTCTGTACCATAATTTAACCTGATGCTGTAGTATTTGCATTTATGTCAATTTTTGTATTTGCTGATCATAATCTTAAAAAGAAGATTTTTGGATTATTTATTAATTTTTTAAGGGGTCTTTATTGCCATCCACCTCCAGACTTGCAGATTTTCTTTCCCTATGTCAACTACATTCTTGTAGTGCTCATTAATCTTAAATACTTCCAGCTACATATCGATTTCTCATGGACATTTTTGGGTAAATTTCTCAGAGAGAAACTTCCTGTTCAACAGAAATGCCCATTTGATCAAATTTCTTTCCCTTTCTGTCTTTAACAGAGCTGACTTGCCCTTCATGATTTCCTGTTTTTTCTTTTAGATCAAAGAGAAAAAACATTATACATAGAAGTTATAGTTTCTGAGCGCTCGGAACAATGACTTGTACTCTGAACTATTCTTCTGTAATGTTTTACAAGTAATTTAAAGTTATATTTTCAGGGTTTTTAATTTTTTTTTTTTATTTATTTGTAAAGAACACATTTTTTGTTTTGAAACACTTTATTTTTAAGGAACTATCCTAGATCAAGTATAGTGTCCATAACAGAATCATAGCATCTTCAAAATTAGGATATTTTTCTGTGAATCAAGTGATTAAAACAGGAACCTACATCTCGTCATTAGTCCTGCTTCTCATTTCATTATTTCATTGTTGATGTTATAAGTCAGATGTTGTTTTACTTAAGATAAAAAATTATATATCTATCTTTTCTAGAAAATTTTCTCTCCAAAATTAAAGGCAAGGCCAACCCATTAGCAGGGTTCTCTTCCTTGAGAGAAGTCACAAGTTGAGAATTTTTGCATCATGTCCCATTCTAAAGCCATAAATGATTCAAAATCTGAAAGGCTTTTCTCAGAAAAGAGCCCAAGCCAGATCAATAAATTTCTTTAAGGTGTTAAACTCTCAGCATCACTTGCCTTGACCAATATTTAACTTGGGATTAATATAAACATATTATAAAAATATAGAAACATAAAGCTGTATGTTTTATATAGGAATGTCAGTGTTTAATTTTGAATATTCCTGTTTTTGACAAAACCAACTTATTTGAGAAATTATGGATTTTTCAGAAGTTATGGATTTTTTATTTCCCTTTTACAACCAACTCCGGATAAAAAAAATGTTCAATTCTACACAAAATGCAACCACATTTTCATGCTGTTTCACATGGGTGAAGAACTTCTTTCTAATATCCAGCCTAAACCTGCCCTGACACAGCTTCAGGCCATTCCCTTGAGTACTGTCACTGGTCACCAGACAGAGAAGAGAACAGTGCCTGCCCCTCCTTTTCCCCTCATGAGGAAATTGTAACTGCAATGAGGTCTGCACTCAATCTTCTCTTTTCCAGGCTGAACAGACCAAGTGACCTCAGCTGCTTCTCATATGGCTTCCCCTCAAGGCCTTTCACCTTTTTTGTTCTCCTTTGGAT
This sequence comes from Sterrhoptilus dennistouni, assembly GCA_013397095.1. Classification (NCBI taxonomy): domain Eukaryota; kingdom Metazoa; phylum Chordata; class Aves; order Passeriformes; family Zosteropidae; genus Sterrhoptilus; species Sterrhoptilus dennistouni. The sequence continues at coordinate 1,851,523 of VWZU01017021.1, read as the reverse complement.
GCTCTCTAATAGCTTAATTAGAGGGCCATCTAAAAGCTCTCTAATAGCTTAATATCTTGCTTGTATTGTGGCACCCAAAACTCGAGGTGAGGCTGCCCCAGTGCAGAGCAGAGCAGGACAATCCCCTCCCTTGCCTGGCTGGTGATGCTGTGCCTGATGTCCCCCAGGACAGGGTTGGCCCTCCTGGCTGCCAGGGCACTGCTGACTCATGGTCACCTTGCCATCAACCAGGACCCCCAGGGCCCTGTCCATGGTGCTGCTCTCCAGCATCTCTTTCCCCAGTCTGTACTTGCATCCAGAGTTGCCCCATCCCAGGTACAGAATCTGGCACTTTCCCTTATTAAACTTCATGTGGTTGCTGGTTGCTCAGGCTCCAATTTGTCAAGGTCTCTTCAGGGCCTCTCCAATCTTGAGTGAGTCAACAGCTCCTCTGTTTTTGATGTCATCAACAAACTTAGTACTCTTTTGAGTCCTGCATCTAGGTTAATGAAGATGTTGAAGAGAACTGGTCTGAGGATGGAACCCTGTGGAACCCCACTAGTGACAGGACAGTGAGGTTTTCCCATTCACTATAACCCACTGTGCCTGACCTATGAGCCAGTTGCCCACCCCTGGCACGGTATATTTATCCAGCTGTGTGCTGGACATTTTGTCCACAATGAGACTGTGTGAAACAGTGTCAAGAGTTTTACTGAAATCCGAAAAGATTCCCTTGATCAATTTAGTGGTTACCTTGTCATAAAAGGAAATCAGGTTAAATAAGCAGGATTTCTTTCTCATGAAGATGTGCTGGCTGTGACCATTGACTGCATTGTCTTTCAGGTGTTTTTCAGTACTTCACAGAATTATCTTCTACAAAAATTTGCCAGGCACAAAAATGAGACTGACAGGTTTGTAGTTTTTGTTGTCCTCCTTGTCTTTCTTGAAAATCAGGACATCATTTGCCATCTTCTAGGCTGCTGGGACCTATCTGAATTCTCAACTTCCTTTTCCTCTTATCTTAGCAGAGTGACTTCTTTCATAAAGATAAATATGACTTCCTAAAACTCAGAAGTTTCCAAAGTTCATGCTTAAACCTGAATAAAATTGAACCTTATAATTAACAGTCTTTGATAACAAGATAATCTAAAATTCTCTTTTGGTTCTTTTTTACTTCAGTGAAGTATCTATTTGAATCTCTTTCTCCAAGTGCTTTTGATACTGGCATGAAATTCTTCATTACAGGTTAGATATATTCATTTGTCTAGAAATCCTGTCACTGAGTGTCAGTTTCAGAGTGAATTAAGTTTGTAAAATGAAAATGTGCATACAGATATGAGAAGTAATTAAATGGTAACTGGAAAAAAATTCATGTTTCAGAACCCATTTAACACGTTCATCTTTCACAAGAAGTATGTGATGCAACAAGAATAGAAATCATACTATAACAGCATTTCAGTGAAACACTTTTTTAATAAAGAAGACGTTATTCAAAAAAAGGTGCAGAAGGAAATGTAAGTTAGCAAGCTTTGGCGTAAATAATATGCTAGTGCTGTGTAGTAGACATTTTTGTGAAATTTAAACAATACCTCACTATCCTTCTGCTGAAAGTCATTCAGAGGATGATGCTTTGTTTAATTCCAGAGGAGCCCCATACGTACCACAGCAAATTAGAGCTGAAGAATCTGAAATCTGAAGAACATCTGAAAAATTTCAGTAATCCTGCATTGATTTCTAGCATAGATTTTAAAATAATTTAAAAATGCAATTTAATTGTTGAATTAATACCTTCATTACTAAATAATAATTTTGTAGGTCTTTGTAATATGAAGTTTCTATACTTTTACTGTCTCCCTTTGTTTAAAATGACAGTGTTGTCTATACATTGCCTAATTATTAAATGGGTAGGTAACTCCCATTTCTACATACACATGAAAAATTTTTATGGCACTTGAATTGATTGTTTTCCTTGTTATTAAAACTATATAGTTTTTAAAGTATATATTTTAGAGTATAGTTTTTACTATATATTTTAATATATATATAAAATATCCATATGTTGATTTCAAAACTATTAATTATCTAAATTTGATGTAAATTATAAGTTCCTCGTTGATATACAATATTAGATTTTCATGTGTTTCTTATCAGAATTCCTCTGGTAGCAAAATAGAGGATATAATATGCTGTAGTTGAGAAAAATGTTGCTGCATAAGGAATAGAACAAATCAAAATGATGTTTCTAAGCACTTTAGAAGTCTAAGAAAGTATAAATTTCTTGTTTGTTAAAGTCTCCTGGTCTGGGCATATTTTTACTTTGCAACCCCCACGTGTTACTCCAGAAGCTAATGCCATAAAATTGGGAATGTACCTCTTGTAGCATTTTGAAACAGAACAAAAAATAATAGGGAGAGATCAGAAGGAAACTATTCTGGAAGGTTGTGCAAGAATTCTTAATATGCAACAATATGTTGTTCCATGAAATCATATTCATAAGGAAAAATGCATTTTGTTGCCTAATAATTTAAGTTGCTCATTCATATAGGAATCACTGTGATAATTACATTTGTATGGGATATTGTCATCTTTTAACACAGAAAATTTGTTATAATAAATATAAAATTGTGTTCTTTGTGTGCAATGTAGATAGCTGTTTGTATCTTCTCCCACTGAGAACCTGGAGGAAAGTAAGTCTCTGCTCTTGTCTGTGCAAGATATGGGCATTTCAAAGTTTCAAAGCTTAATGTAGCCAACTAAAATGTTGTGTGTCAACCCTGGCAGGCAGCTAAGCTTCACAGAGCAGTTTACTCACTGCTACATCTGTGAGTTGGAGGAGACTATAGGAAGGGCAGAAGTGAGAAAACTTGTGGTTTGGGATAAAAACAGTTTAGTAAATTATAAAACATTCTGCGAACAAGGAAAACAAAATAGAATTCCTTCACAGCTTCCTATCAGTAAGCACACATTAAGCCATCTCCACAAATTCAGGGTGCTGTGATCCACAACAGTTATTTGGGAATACAAATGTCCTAACTGTGAACTCTCCTTCCCTACCATTCTGTAACTTCTACCAATACATAGCAAAGTTATTCTTCCAAGCCTTTCTTTCATCTTCTCCAATTGTTTTGGAGAGGAAATGTATTATTATGCTTTATAAGAATGCCTTAGCAGGGTGGGGATTTCCTGTCCATATGGAAAACAAGAAATAAAAATATTCATTTTGACATGCTTTTCTATAGGTGTGTGTGAAGTAGTAAACTTCTGATACTGAATGCCAAGCTACTTTAAAGATATTAATACTAAGCCTTTCAAGTTTTTGCTAGTTTATGCATCTTGTTTCTTATCTGCCCTACATCTGGAAGTTTTAGTGTTGTTTGCAGAATTTTCTTTTTTGTGTTTGCAATTTTTGTAACTTTAGAGAACATCTCACAGTGCTGGTGTTTCTCCTTGGTACACTAAGGCAGTGTGCATAGACTCCACAGTTAATAAAATTCACCAATAGCTGACATATTCACTGTTCTGTACAGTAGGCTTATTTTATTTTGGGTAAGATTCTTATTTTAGTTAACATCTATTTTCCTGGTTTGAACTCCTTATGCTGAGCTGAACAAGATATCTCTAGTTCATATGTGGTATCTGAAAGATACCAGAGTACTTGACACTGTATTGGATTTACCTGACAGGGGTTTGGTAGTAGAGGGACTACAGAGGTGGTTTCTGTAAGAAGATGAGAGAAGCTGCTCCCATGGTGGGTAAAGCTTGTTTCAGTTCACTCCAAGGCAGACTCATTGCTGTCCAAAGCTGAAGAAATCGATAGTGTTGGTAGTGCCTCTGCGACAACATATTTCAGAAAGGATAAAAAACCCCTGCAACATCTGTGAGAGAGGAGTAAGAGTGTATGACACAGCACTCAGCCCTGCAGACACAAATGTCAGTGAAGAAGCTGGGGGGTGGGGAGGGGGAAGGCTCTCCAGATGCCAGAGCAGAGATTGCCCTGCGGCACACAGAGAACTGAGCAGGAGCAGATACCCTCCCTGGAGACCATGAAGGACAACACACAACAGGCATATGTTCCTTGTGACCCCATGGATGGCCCAGCCTGGAGAAGGCTCCTGGTAGGAACTGTTGCCCATGGAAAGTAGGCCATAAACAGCAGATTTTTGCCAGGAAACACCTCCCTGGCTGGGGGACCGATGCTGGAGAAGTTGGAAGAATTGTACCTTGTGAAAAGGACCCACACTGGAGCAGTTCCTAAAGATCTGTAGGCCATGGGAAGAATAATTTTGGAGGTTTGTGAATATCTGCATTCAATGGGAAATACCCTACACTCGGGTGGGGGAAGAATGCAAAAAAGAAAGGAGCAGCAGAGACAAAGTGTCTCCATTCTCCATCCCCATGCACTGCTTAGGTGGAAAGGAGGTTGAAGAGTTAAGAGGGAAGTTGAGAGAAAGGGAGAGTTGATGAGAAAGTCTTATAGTATTTTTTTATTATTATTTCTCACTTTCTTACTTTCTTACAAGTAAATGTCAATAAATTACATTAGTTTACCCAAGCTGAGATTGTGTCACCTATGGTAGCACTTGGAAATAATTTTTCTGTCCTTCTTTCTATCCACAAGCATTTTGTCATTTTCTTTTTCCCTCTCTCCTTTTGGTGGAGGGGGGCTGAGTGCAGATTGATGAGCAACTGGCGGCCAGCCAAGGTCAACCCACCACAAGCACATATGAAGGCCAAAAGTGAAGCATCCAGCATAAAATTTTAAAGTAGTTCTTGAACTAGTCAGATATACTGGCTTCAGAAAACAGGGCTGCCAAAGAGAAATTAAGCCCCTAATGGCTTGTGAGAAAGGGAACAGTGGAGGTGGTACCTGAGGCTTGAGGGGACTGATAGAGAGGACATGACTATGGCAGTCCTGTGTGACAATAGACAGTCCCTGGCCTGGTTGCAGCAACTGCCCTGATCTCAGGTTGTGGGCTGTGCCTAGTGCTTCTCCCAGTGAGAATGTGTCACAGCATGCAGAAGGATGGACATCTTATGGCTGAACTAAACCAGTGGAGAAATCACTCTCCTAAAATGGGTGTCATAGAATGGTGTGATTTCTGGAAAAAAAAAATATATATATTCCTTCACTTCTTGATGTGCTCTTTTAAAACAGGTATAGGGTTATGATGTGTTATACGAAGGAAGAAGTTTCAGAGAAGACATTTGTAGCAGTTCAGCTTGATCCATTTACCGGCACCAAATGGAGGTAGCAAATGATAGTAGCAGGAGATATTATTCTGCAGGGATCAGCCTTTGTCTCCCAAACAGATTTTCTGTATTGTGAAGTTTATGGCTTGTCAGGAACTCAATCTGGCACGATGAAGAGAAATTGCTGAGATTCATCTGAATTCTGTCTTATGTCTTATTGCTCATCTACATTGACATCAGTGATACTCTCAAGGGAGTTTATAGGCTGTAAAGCATGCAACATGGCAGCTCAAGGAACATTTCAATTCCATCAAAGGGAATGGCTTACATATGAGCTGATGGATCTAGCAATCCAGTGCCTGGTTTGTTACATGATATTTCACGCCACACTTTGGCTTTTCTGACTATAGCTCTTTCTCTGAAGAATTAGGATTGCTGGGGAGACTTGATGGGTGGAGAAATAATGCATTTGCTAACAGGCTTCTTAACCTACTGAGAAGGACTTCAAAATAGGGTCACTAGAGGCTTGTGATGGATACACTTGATCCATAGCCATACTCTGGATTGGACTGAATAATGAGCAAAAGGACTCTGCCCTGGAATAAATCTGTGAGCTGGAGAGATCCTGGCTCACATAAAAGGAAAGATGCCTCAGAAAAAGATTTTGAAAGTTGGTGTCCAAGTCCAAAAATGCAAGAAAACTAGAGTAAAGAATAAGATCAAAAAGCTAAAATAAAGACATCTATCTGTCTATACTACTGTCTAACAGCCATTTCCTTCATTCTATAAATATTACTATCAGGATGAAGACCTCCTGATAGTATTATTCATTAATTTGAGCTCTTCCTGAATTGCATTTGTACTCCATACCAGGTATGTTTGTCCTTGAGCAGAAATGTCTCTCAAGGTTAGAGATCCCTTACTTGAGGCTACGAGATTCTTCCTAGTGCAAGGCAGAGAGATCCCTTGGTTGTGACAGATCCTTGGTGAGTGACTGATACCATGCTGAACTAATGAAACATTGCTAATCCACGTAGCTACTCAATATTATTACAAACTTTGTATAGATAATTCCATTCATCATAAACCATAATATGAGTCTAAGACTGGACCTTGATGCATTTATGCTCTATGAGTTTAGAAGGTGCAGGGATCCACTCTCAACCTTGTGACTCAATGGAAGGATCTCTGTGCAAATCTTTCCAACTCAAACCTAACTCGATTTTCTTTTGTATCATTCTTTGATGCAGTAAATAAGGTGAACCTTGCTACTTAACTTATGGAATCTCAGTAACTGACGTTAAGCTGTCTTAAATTTCACCAAATTTATCAAATGATATTATTTTCCCTCAATAAAACCTGTTGTTGCTTTTCTCTTTAGAGTAAGGTGCATTCCTCATGACTGCTGGACAAAACCAAAGACTGATGGGAAGAGCTAGCATAGATTCACCAAGGCCAAATTACATCTGGAGGACCTGACTGGTTTCTGTAGTAACATCCTGTGAACAACAGTAGAAGCTGTTTATCCTGACTCATCAGGTGTTTCACATATATTCTTGTTGCCAAGTTGGAAAGATGTAGTACAACATGGAAAAGTGACAGGAGGGCTGGCCTGACTGGACTGTGGTCAGCTGTCACTGTAGGACATGAAAGAAAGACTCCAAGTATTTCAGAAGGTAAAGAACATGTAAAAGAAGGCTTTATTTTTTAATTCTTACTATCTTTTATAAGGTGTTCCAATACAAACTTAACATGATTGGTGAATAGGAATGACATCTCTCTAATTCTACTGGTTAACTAGAGAAAAGCAAAACATCACCTGGAAAAGGACTGTTTTGAGAAAGGAGAGTTTGCCAAGATTGTTTTGAGAAGAAACTTTCTTGAGAAATTTTTCCTTGGCTAAAATTCTTTCAGGCAGGCTAAAAATTTTTCAGACTCAGAAATATCAGGCCCACAGTCAGCTATGTAAAATCCACCTGGATACTATTAACAGTGGTGCTCCTCAGAGGTTAAGACCAGGGCCAGTACTATTCAACATCTTCATTAACAATATTTATGGTGTGTACAAATGCACGTTTAGAAAGTGTTGTTGTTGAGAACAAAGTCTGTGGGAAGAGGACAGTCACAAAGTGCCTGGGCAGGTTTCTCAAATGGGCTGAAAGAAGCTGTATGAGGCCCAGCAAAGTCAAATACATTAATAATCTCACGCAACTGGGAATTGAATGGCTGAGAACTGTCTCTGCAGAAAAGGAGCTGGGCTTCCTGTGGACAACAGGGTGAATATAACTTGTCAAGGAGATCTTCCACCTTGGAAGTCCATTGCATAATAGACTGTATTAACAATAGTAGAGACAGCAGGTAACCTGCCCTTGACAATGTTAAAAGTAAATTTTGAGTCCTGCATCAAGTTTTCATTTCCCAGTAGAAAACACACATGAAAGAAAAACAATAAAACAAGCTTAGTAGAGGGCTGCAAAGATGATTAGAGGCTTGAAATATGTGATATACAGAAAGAATGAAAAATTATTTTTACAAAAAATTGAAGGATTTTACTGTGGTTTTTGGCAACAGGATGAGAATAGAAGAAATGAAATGTAAGTGGGACAAGATGCAGAAAAAGAAATTTTGATTAGTTATTAGGAAAGTATACTGACAATTAATGTGTTTAAAAACTAGAACAGGCCGCCCAGAGAGCCTGTGATACCCTTATTCTTGCAGATATTCAAAATGGGAATAAATTTAACCCCAAGTAGCTGTAACTTGGAAATGGGATCTATCTTTAAAATGGTCCTTCTTTTGAGGGGCTTGAATTAATCCCTTCCAACTCATGAGTTTGGTTTTTGTTGTTGTTGTTGTTTGTTTTTATAGGGATTTTAGTTTGGTTGGTTTGGTTTGTTTGGTTTGGTTTGGTTTTTAATTCTGTGATTTTAAATGTCTCCTACATCTCAACAACTTTGCTTCTTCAATGTTTCACTATATTTGAGCTAACTGGTATGTCTCATGGGAGCAAATTTTTTTATTTGAGGAATTCTGTAAGTAGAACTGTTGCTGAAAATGCCTTAAGGATTCTTGTAATGCATAGTAAACCATTTTCCCACAAATGTGAATTTGGTATAAAAAATATTGGGACTTATGTGGTATCACTAACCATTGATAGTGGGCAAGCTTTTGTTCCAGTGCATAAATACCAAAATGTGTACCATTTTTTAAAACATAAGTTTGTTTACATAAAAAGCCTTCATGTTTCTTGAAATTGTGCTGTGTAGATAGTAATAATGGGTAGGAATGAATCAATTTATTAACAGGAAGACATATATGGAGCAGATGATTTTTAAACTTAATATAAGAGTATGATTTCAGAAAAATCCTTTCATAATTTCTTTTCCCATGCTGACCATGCTGCTGCTAAGAAGAGAATACATCAAGACAATTTCAACAAAGGCAGAAAAAATAATTGTGTTTTGATCAGAGGCCCTCTATAACAGAGTCACAAGGAGAATGTTTTACCAGTATAAGTTTCATGACATCTGTGTTCAAAGCTAAAACAACATGATCAACGTCTAAACGAGTATTTTTAAATGCTGGAACTTAATTATAATCTTAAATCAAATCTTAATTCAATCTGTATGTCATTATAGGTATTGCTAGCACATCCATCAAATTCTGGTTTTTGACTTAAAGATTGAGTATTCAAGAAATGCATAGGAGATTAAGGAGTTTTTTTTCTTTGCTTCATGACATTTCCAATAGGCAAATCTCTGTCTAAAGATGGCACGGGTTTTTTTCATTGTTGGAGGTCCAATACTCATTATTAGATGCATGGTTCATGGAGTACCAGACTTACCGTGTAACTCTAATAATCTGAAAAAAATACAATTTTTTGGCCTTGAGCTGCAGGTGAGCAATAGAAACAAATAGAGGTTTCCTAATTTACATTCTGGGGGGTATTTCTTTTATTATTCTCTGGGCTTCTTAAAGATCCTCCAGAAATTCACATTCTGTTTACTCATAAATTTTCACTATTAACATAGAATAAAATATCTTATACATATACACACACACACTGTATAAAAAAAATAGAAAGTGCTAGTTAAAATAAAATGGCCTCAGTAGATTCTCATGTATGTACCACTTTTTCTATTTTCAATTTTTGTTCTACATTTTGTCTACAAAATACATATGTACATTTTAAGTAATTTGGAAATAATCTGAAAATACTAATTATACAGTGCATTTATCATCCTTTAGAGTTTGTTTTTTTTATATTAAAATAAGGGAGATACTTAATAATTTTGTAGAAATGGTCTGTAATCATATATTCCAGTCTGAATATGATCAAGAAGTTGTTTTGTCTTGTGTCAAGTGCCTCTTGAAAGAATCAGATCCACTAGGTTATGTGAAAGTAGCTAATCACGTAATAAGAACATTTCCAAGGTGAGGTAGAGGCCTGTGAGAAAAATATACTCCAGGCAAACATTAACTCTACTTACTTGATAGCACACAAGTGAATGTCAGTACATAGTAAGTATTTCAGAGAAAAAGAAACTGTCTTGATTAATTTTTCAGTGGTGGGAATAGTTTTCAGATCCCAAATGAAACAAATCTCGTGTGTGTCTAAGTTATTCTTTGGTTTAAGCACACCAAGAATTTCCTTATGCAAAAGTCTTCTTCTAAATGGGTCATTTTTAAGTCTAATCTAAAATTGTCATCTTCACATTGTCGCCTACAGGTAAAAATCTGTGTCTCTTCTCTGTCCTGGAGGATTAGATTTGGTTCTGTTGGTGCCACTGAACCCTTAAATATATTCTGCAGCTGACATACATCACTTAAAAATATTATATACTCTGACATATTCACTCCAAAATCCTTTTAACATGCTGGTCATACAGCAGCAATGATACTTTTCTTTGTGCTCAGACATTTCATTGCTTCAGGATGAATAAATAGATTTTTTTTTTCCCTCTAAGAAAATCTGTTTTTTGAAGAATAGGCATATTTCCAAACCCTTTAGAAGAATGAGATTAGATACTGCTGGACATCTCCTAAAGTAATTGTGATCTAGAAGCTTTTTCATTCTGAGAAAGCACTAAGTTTGTTATTAGAGGATTACTTCAGGTTGCAGGCTAAGTTTAAGTAAAAAGTCTTTCCAGTAGAGCCTCATCTATTAGCTCTTGTTTATAAGTGGAAGACATTTCTCAATACTGCACACATAAGTACCCTTTCCATTTCTTTGGAGCATTTCTCATAAAGATATTGATTACTTTGTGCACAGAATTGTGCGGAAATGTCTGAAAAAAACTATTTGGAAAAGAGTACCTAAATCAGTTGAGAGATACAATTTCTTTGTATTGATGCAATAGTGATACATGTCTGAGTGTTCTGAGACTCTCTGATGTCTGAACAAGGCTGGACTACAATCCTATAGCTAATAAAGTACACATTGACTATGAGGTCATTCCTTTGGAACCCTGAGAACTCACAGCACAAGTTATATTAAATGGAACTGCTGTGACAGAAAATCTCTTAAAATTTACAGAGGACTGAGAAAGAGAGTTTCTTACAGATGAATGTGTAATCCTGTCTCCTGCTGGTTTCTGCAGAATGCTTGTGCAGGACAGAGACCATGAAATTTATTAGGGTTACCTAATGTTTCATGAAATACCTAATGTGAATTTGTTAATGCACACAAAGTTAAAGAAACAGTCAACCAGCTGCCTGAATAGGAAAGAAAATAATTGGCCTTTAATTTCCAAAGACGTCTGGACAGGCAGAACATTTTTCATATATACCTTAGAACCTGAAAAATATGGTAGTTTGGGAGGTGTGTCATGGCTTCCATGGACAGGGCAAGATCACTCAGCAAATAGCATCATGGCCAAAACAGACTTGATTTGGGAAAATCAAATGAATTTATTACCAATCAAATCGGAGTAGGATGACAAGTAAAAGAAAATCTTAAAGCCAAATTCCCCCCAATCTTTAACCCTATCTCAAGCTTAACTGTACTCACAATTCTCCCCCCTCAGGAGCAGTGCAGGGGGATAGGGAATGGGAGTTATTGTCACTTCATTACACATTGTCTCTGTTGCTCCTTCCTCATCACAAAGAAGACTCCTCACATGCCTTCTCAACTCCAACATGGGGTCCCTTGCATGGGAGACAGTTCTTCATGAACTTTTGCAACTTCCTTCCCACAAGCTGCAGATCTTCACAAACTGCTCCAGCATGGACTCCTTTCGATGGGGTCATTCAGAACAGGCTGCTTCAGCATGGGTCCCCCATAGGATCACAAGTCCTGCCAAAAACCTGCTCCAGCGTGGGCTCCTCTCCCCATGAGTTCACTGGACCTGCCATGAGCCTGTTCCAGTGCAGGCTGCTCACGAGGTCAGAACCTCTTTTGGGCATCCACCTGCGCGTGGGGTCCTCCAGGGGCTGCAGGTGGATCTCTTCTCCACCACGGACCTCCATGGGATACAAGGCACAGCTGTCCCACCATGGTCTTCAATGTAGACTGCAGAGGAATCTCTTCTCTGCTACCTGAAACACCTCCTTCTCCTCCTTCTTCACTGACTTTGGTGTCTGCAGAGCTGGTTCTCTCAGATATCCTCACTCTTCTCTTCTCTGCTGTATTTGCTTGTGTGCGATAAACTTCTTTCCCTGAACTAAATAAGTTATCATGTGCATGGATGCCAGCTGGCATTCCCTTGGTCAGATACAGAAGAAGCTTTCAGCACTTTCTCAGAGAAAACACTCCTATTGTACCCCCACTACCAAAATTTTGCCATGCAAACCTATTCCAGCCAGATAGCTTTAAGTATAGGGCACAAATCTGAATTCTTTTACAACAGGTAAACTCTCAGACTCTTAAGCAGTCAGAAAATTATCTACTTCATAATTATGGGCTATGACTCTGTTTTGCTTGGATTCAGTTCTGTATTCACCATTGTAATTGATGCAGGAATAGATTTTAGGAATGCTAGCTCTTGGCTTAGCCTAGCACCTTAAAAGTTTTAAACTTCTCTTTCAAACCTGAAACAAATATCCAATTACAACCATTAACCAAACACTGCCAAGTCCTCCACTAAACAATGGCTCTTGGTGCAACATCTACACATCTTTGAAATCTTTCACTGCTGATGGCACAACCACTTCCTTGAGTGCCCTGTTCCAGTGCTTGACATCCTTTACTGTGAAGAAATTCTTCCTAGTATCTAACCTCACCCACCCCTGGCAAAACTTGAGGCCATTTCCTTTGGTCCTGTTGTTTGTTAACTGGGAGAAGGGATCACCACCCACCTGGCTACAAGCTCCTTCTAGGAATTTATGGAGAGTGATATCATAGAACTATAGAAGAGCCTGGGTTGGAAAGGGCATTAAACATCATCTAGTTCCAACCCCCTGCCATGAGAGGGACACCTTTCACTAAACCAGGTTGCTCAGAATTCTACCCAGCCTCACCTGGAACATTTTCAGGGTTGGGGTATCCTGCAGGGTCTCCTCTGGGCCTTCTTTTCTCTAGGCTAAATAACCCCAGCTCCTTCAGACACTCTTCATAATACTTGTGCTCCAGACCCTTCTGCACGTTTTTTGCCCTCCTTTGGATATACTCCAGCACCTCTATGTCCTTCTTGTAGAGAGGGATTCAAAACTGAACGCAGGGTTTAAGGTCCAGCCTCACCAGTGTCCAGTACAGAGGGACTATCTTCCCCAGTCCTGCTGGCCACATTATTTTTGGTACAGACCAGAATGCCATTGGCACTCTTAGCCACCTGGTCACACTGATGGCTCATGTTTAGCTGCTGTTGACTAACATCCTGTTGGTTAACATATTTACCACCAGGCAGCTTTCCAGCCTAGCCTGCACTACTGCATGGAATTGTTGCAACCCAAGTGCAGGACCTGACACTTTGCCATGCTGAGCCTCATACAATTGGCCTTGGCCCACAGATTCAGGCTCCAGATTCTTCTGTAGAGCTTCCTAGTCTTGGACAGGGGAACACTTCTGCCCAACTTGGTGTTATTCAAACGTAAAACCTCTGAGTGGATAGCTAAAAATTCCATAAGTTAATGAATATTTATATGTATTCATAAGGATTGACATCTGCTATGCTGTGCATATTTATGATCTGGTTCTATGTTAGAAATCTTGAGGGAGGTCAGGCAGAATAAGCCCTTACTACTTAGCAGTGCAGCTTTTAATGTTTCTGAATTTGGAAGGCATTTGCTTGGCAGGTTAAATGAATTGCCACTGCAGGCCTACTATGAACAATTTAAAATTCATGAAAAATAATGGAAGTGCATAAAATACAAAAGGACTGCCTTTTCAAAACTTTCCTATGAATTTTCATAAAATCAGAGAATCTTTGAAGCCGGGAGGCACTTCTGGAAATCCAATTTCCCTGCTCAGACAGGATGAATTCAGGTCTTTGTCCAGTCAGGTTTTCAATAACAATGAGAAGATGGAGAGTCCACAATTTTATTCGGGTAGCCTGTTTCAGGATTTGATGATCCTCATAGCACAGATTTGGGCCTTACTTCTAAATAAAATTTCTTGTGTTTCAACCAGTTTTGATTGCCTCTTGTCCTGTCACTGGGCACTGACAAGAAGATTCTGGTTCATACTTCTTCATTTCCCCTCATCAGCTATGTATACACACTGATAAAATCCTCCTGAGTCTTTTCCAGGGTAAGCAGCCCCAGCTCAGACTTTCCTTGAATGTAAGTTAGTCCAGTCCCTTTGTCATCTTTCTTTTTCTGTCCCTTCACTGGACTTTCTTGAGCACATCTTGCTTATACTGGGGAGCTCAGCACAGGACACAGCACTCCAGGTACGTCTCACTCGTGCTGAGTAGAGAGGAGGAAACATCTGCCTTGGCCTGCTGGTAACTCTCCTGCTGTGGCCCAGGAAGCTGTTGATCTTTGTGTCAAAGGCACATTGGTGGTCTGGCTCATGTTCAGGCCTATTCCTCAAAAGCTCTTGTCCTGCTTGTTAACACTTGGTCTGTACTGTGCAGGTGCAGGATTTTCCACTTCCTTTGTTGAATTTTGTGAGGTTCCTGTTAGCCCATTTCTCTACTTTGTTGAGGCTCTTCTGAGAGACAGGCCAATTATCTGATGTATCAGCCATCAAACTCCCAGATTTTATCATCAGCAAATTTTTCAAGGGTCATTAAGGAAGAAATTAACTAGTAATGGTCCAAGAATCAGCCCCTGGGGCATGTCACTAGTGACTGGTCTCCAGATTGGTTTCATGCTGCTAGTTAGATTCCTGTAAGCATGCATGTCAGACAGTTTATAATCTATTTTCACCTTTTTTTAATTTTACATTTATTTATCAGATTATTTTTCATCATTTTAATTGGTAGAATGCTGTGAAACCCAACATCAAAATCCTTGGAATGTTTAAAATAAGCTATATCCTCAGTTTCTCTCATTCTCTGAACCATTCCTTTGAAGAAGGTTATGAGGTTGGTCAGGCATGACTTCTCTTTTGTAAATCCATGTTTAATGCTCCCAGTAACTTTCTTGTCCTTGGTAGACTTGGACATGATTTCTAGGATTATTAGCTGCATTACTTAATGGATTAAGGGATTAAGATGTAACTGACCAGACCTTCCTTCTTGTTCTTCTTGAAGACAAGAATGATATGCGCTTTCTTTCAGCCCTTTGAAACTTCTCATAATCTGCGTGATATTTAAAGAATAACTAAGACAGACCTCAAAATATCAACCAGCTTCCCCAAGACTTGTGAGTGCATCCCATGAGGCCTGTGTATGCTCAGGATCAGGCTGGTGTCCCTGTTTGTGGCAGGCAGTTGGAACTAAATGATCTTTAAGGCTCCTTCCAACCCAAACCATTTTATACTTCTATGATTCAATTAATTTAAATGTTCCCTAACTTAATATTCCCCTGATTGGCTGTCAAGTAAAGGGCCTCCCTACATTTTTTAAATGGGTTGCCTGTTTCAGCAGTGTCTTCTCCCCTCACATGCCCTGGCTGCCTCCTTCACGTGGCACATGTTTAGGCTCACAGCATGTGTACATCCCCTATAGCAATTAAAACCTATATAATATTGAGGCATAAATAAAAATTAAATTAGCTCCTTGCAATACCTATATGGAAGAACAGCAGGGAAGAATAAATACAGGGATAGAAAAGTGTCATCAACTTCTTCAGAGCATCTTGAATCTGAGACTGGGCAAACAACAAACTTCTTAGATAACAGTCATGTCAACAGGTGGAGGGTTCTATCCCTTGCATCAGGGAGTTTCCCACTGCTGTCACTCATCACTTACTCTGGGTGCTGCTATGGGGCTCAGGCTCAGCTGTCTTGGGTGCCAGGTTGAATTCAGCTCCCAGTCAATCACCTGTTAGCAAATCCAATCCTATTAAATTTACAGACTTTCTAGTTGTGTTAGATTTGGCTGTGATAGAATTCAATACCTCACATGGGGCTGTGTTTTGCATTTGTGGTGAAAACACTCTTGATTCAGGGATGTTCTTGTTCTTGCTGAGCAGTGCAAGGTTTTTTTCTGCTTTTCACTCACCCCCATCAGTGAGGTGGATGTAGGTGCACAAGAGGTTGAGAAGGGACACAGCTGGGACAGCTGACCCCAGTTGACCCAAGGGATATTCCCTGCCTTATGTCGTTATGCTCAGCACAGAAAGCTGCGAGAAAGAGAAGACAAGAGTGTGTGTGTGTGGCTGCTTTTGGAGTGGTGGAGTTTGTCTTCCCAAGTCACCATTACATGTGTTGAAGCCATGATATCCTGGAGATGGCTTTGCTTCCCTATTACAGTGTCTTCTCAATTAACAACTTTTCTCACTTTTGTCCTTCCTATTCTGTCCCCATCCCACTGAAAGGAAATGAGAGTTTGTGTGGGGCTGAGCTGTGATTCAGTTAGAATCAGGAAAAATGCCAGCAAAGATTCTTAGTTACACTCCAAATGTGCACCAATTGTAATTCCCGTGTAGTGACAAGGGAGGTAGTGCAATTACATGATGTGAAAGTTGTCAGCATTATTTCATATTATTGAATTAAACAGCTGTCACTGTTTCTGTTAATACTATGTACCAGTACTCATTTTAGAATGCTAAAAATGTGAAATTATATCAAGTATGGATAGGAAATCATTAATCCATACACTTATTATTAATCCAGACTAATGTTCAGTGGGTAACCACACATCATCTTAAAATGATTGTAGTCCTTAACTGTATTTTAATAACATTAACAAACCACAGTTGTGAATAATAAAGTTATCACTGTGCTAAGCAGTGTACAGTTGTAGAAATGGAAAAATAATCACTGTTACAAGGAGTTCAGTAAAAGCAAAATTATTTAATTTTTAAAAAATATTTGTTTATTTTTAAATATAAAAAAAATATTTTATTTATATTTAAAATATGCTTGTATTTCCAGCTAGTCACTGTCATCTACATCTAATCCTGGAAATAAAAGAATGTTAGAAATTTTTTTATGCTCACTAGAGCTCAGGTGACATTACTGTGCTGCATTCCCAGGTACTACGGGTTTACAGTAAATATAAAAATCAAACTTTGGTTTTATTAAATGTGATTGCTCTGGTTTCAATATTACCTAAGTGGAAATATAGTGGTATCATGAAATTTCTTCCTATTCCTTTTTTCAAGATTTCAATGTGTTCTTAGTACAGAAAACCTGGTTAAATATGTGGAAAATTATCTTGTAAAGAGCACATCTTTAAAATGAGAATTATTTTTTCTAGTATTTTTTACTAAAAATAAATATAGTAAGAGCAAATCAATACTTATAATGCATGATTTGTATAGGGGAATTTTATAACAATTTATCAGTTGTATCTGGGTTTCCTAATACAGTAAAACTTTATTATAAGGTCATTTTTGGCTCTATCTCTCAAAGGATAGAGCCAAAATTCAAGTCACTGGTTCAGCTCTTCTGCAATATATGAAGAAATCCATAGAATAAATTTTGATTTGTTCACCTGTCAGTTTTTAGGAGAAAAAATAAATTAAGGAAGACTTGTAGCTTTTGACTACTTTCTCTCCTGCATTTCTTTATTTTTAAGGATTTAGGTACTTCTACATGAGTTTAATTTTAAATTCCAAAATTGAGGATGCTTATGACCCCCCAAAACTTGTCCTTTTAATTTTGTTTGCTTGGTTGTCTATTTCTCTTTATAATTTCTGTGCTGCTTTAAGTTCTTCAATCTTTGAATTCTCACGTTTTCATTGTAACTATATACAAGGCTTCCCCCATGTTTTTGTCATACCAAGATTAAGAAAGTGAAGATGAGCAAAGAGAGCAAAAATCTTATTGGAACATAGAAACCACACTTCCTTCATAACATTACTGAATGCCAGCCTTGAGCCTTGCATGTAAATTTTTTTAAAAATAAATATTCCATACTAAGTAATATCACCATCAAAAATAAAAGTAGGTGTTTTCCAAGGCAGCTGTTTCTCAGTCACTAGCTGGGCATCAATTTGTTTCTGGGACATGCTGAGTGATTGCTTTTATACAACCTTTTTTCCCCCCTTTTCACTTATTAAATTCTTATATCAACCTACAAATTTTCACTTTTGCTTTTTCTCTTCTCTCTTCTGTCCCACTGCTGACTGTAGTTTTGTAAAGTAGATTCTTTTGTGCAGAATAACACTGGGAAACACAGGGAGAGGGAAATACTCCCAACTACCTGACTCCAGCCACAGGAGTCAAGCATGCACCTTGTGTAACTAGTTCCTGTGTTTGGGTAGCAACCAGAAGAGCCAAGAGAAATTCCTACCCAATTTTCCAGCTCTGTATTTACATCAATCTTTTGCAAGCTGAGAAGAAACCCATCTGTGCAGACCAGAAAGGAAGAGCATACTGTGCTCAGCCCTTGGATGTGGAAATTGAGGGAACCTGAAAACTCTGGCTGGAGTGAAACACACCTACCCCGAGGTCAGCTGCTTGGGGAAAGAAATTCACCTGTAGTGATGAAACCACATCACTTTATTTAAGCGCATGGTCTGAATAACCTTCCCAAAGTTTTTTTCTCTTTATTACTATCATGCATATACCATAGAGCTGGTCCTATAATTACATTTTGAATGTTAAGTTAAATGACTCTGAGTTGATACTGAACCCACATTTGGGTGGATTCTGTGATAAATAGCTCCAAAACAGAGGCCAACCCTTCCCCATGCACAGACTGTAAGAGTAAACTGTGATATTTTTCTAGCTGTCATGTCACTGTTACTTAATATGGTTTAAGATTTGGGACTGAGAATTTGATGTTCAATCAAATGGGACCAGTATATCTTCAGGATCAAATCAAGATACTGGCAAGTTTCCCATCAGTAGATGAGTGAAGAATAAATTACCAGAACCTGACAGAAAATAGAAACATGCAGCACACAAAAAGTTTTTCTAGATTATTTTAAAGAATAGCAATAAAAGAAGTTTTTTTCTTTATGGAGTTTTTGAATAAAAAGTCTTTCTGTTGTGAGCCGAGTCAGAAGTACTCGGATATTCTCCCAGTTCCAGGGCTTTCTTCTCAGTCATCTTCTTTCTGCCAAGAATTAATTTGTTTTGGTGTAATCCTCTAATTCTAACTTAGAATCATCTTTTTTGTTTCCCATCTGTCATAAGAATTGTATTTTTTAAAATTTCTGTAATGGTTTCTAGCATGTATAATGGATATTTAACATTTTGTATTTAGTAAACATTTGGCATAAATATTGTGTTAGAATTCTTTAGAAAGAGTACAACAATTGAAAGTAAAACTAACTTTCTACTGACTATTTGATTAGGAGAGTAATGCAATAGAAATTGGCTCCATTCACAGACTTAGTAAAGGAATCACCGTATTTCGTCTTCAAAAATGCATAATACTTCACTATGTTTAGAAGAAGGATTTGAGAGTCTTTTCTTCCTTGTGCAAGGATGGTTATTAGTGTTGCCATGAATACAGAGTTTAGCTGTTCCCCCAGCAATACAGCCACTGATGCTGTTGTCACACACAGCTGATTTTGACAAAGCACAAGCTACTCACTCCTTTCAAGGACCCAGGACACCTGATAGCCTTTAAACCTGATTCTAGGCGTTGCTCTATAACACATTATTTCATCTGATGTAGGATCAGCTTCTGAGTATTTTATTTGAACTGTCCAGATCCAGATCTGCTCCCGAATACGTGCATTCTGTCTCTGCTGTTTCCCTTCATACTTTGCTTGGTGTTCAGCTGTATCCTTGTGTTATGCTTTAAGCCCATCTAGAAAAACTGTCCCAATCAACTGCTTGTTTGCTCCCACACCAGTGAGATGGGGAAAAGAATCAGAAAAGTAAAAGGAAACTAGTGGGTTGAGGGAAAGACAGTTTAACAGGGAAAGCAAAGTGAAACAAGGAATTAATTCACAGTTTCCCACAAGAAGGCAGGTGTCCAGCCGTCCCCAGGGAGCAGGGCTCCATTTGGAATAACTATGACTTGGGAAGACAAATGTCATCACTCCAATGGTGTCCTCCTTCCCTCTTCTTCCTCCAGCTTTGCATGCTGAACAGATGACATATGGTAGGGGATATCTTCTGAGGCAGCTGGAGTCAGCTGTGTCCCATGTCAACTACTTGTGTACCCACAGCCTCCTTCCTCACTGCTGGGATGACAGGAGAAGCAGAAAACACCTTGATGCTGTGCAAGTGTTGCTCAGCAGTGTTATATTATCTATATTATCAGCACTGTTTCCAGCATAAATCCAAAATATAGCCACATACAAGCTACTGTGAAGAAAATTAACTCAGCTAAGCCAAAACCAACACTCCTTGTCCTGTTGTTTCTCTCTAATAGCCCTGGGTTTTAGCTTGTCCCAGCTTCTTTCTCTGATATTCACTCAGTGAACTGCATAAACATGTGTAAATCTCTTAGCATCTGACATAATAGATTTTCCAAGTTCTCCATCACTCTTGAGGCTTGAATACAATTTGACACAAAACATTTTAAATACTTAAGTAATCATGATGACAGTCTCTCAATAAGAACTAATGGTTATAAAGATGGTAAGAAACATGAAATGGCTTCCATTAATTGAGTCACTATGTAACCTAGACCTATGCAATTTGAAGAATAAATACTTGGAGAGGAACAAACTGACAAAATTATGAACTGCTGATTAGAGAATGTTCTGTGGACTTATTCTTGTTTATTGGGACCGTGGACAGGTCATGGTGCTACCGTGCTTGTATATAAATATTTTGTGCAGTAACAAGATATGCTTCTGTGCACTTGTTTTAAAGCAGGTCATAACTGGGGCCATTATCTTTTACAGTATTTGGATATTACAGGATGAAATTTCTATCAATTGTAAAAACAAACAAGTCCTCAAGAGGTTGTTAAATTAAATTTTGCTCTTCTAATATTTGAAGTGTTGTAAACATTTTTGCTAGATAACTGTCTCCCCTTGTGGGCCTTTCTTACTGTCCAGCAGTTTTATCAGAGAGACTTCTGAGTGTGTATGTGATTTTTTAATACTCCAGAGGAGCTATATTCCATTTGAGTTCCACAGACTCAACACTGTGAAAATACAGGAAAAATGACACCTTATCACATAATGTGTATAAACATACAAATATTTTGATGGATATTAGCATGGAAACAAAGCATTAAAAATAACCTTCTGTGTGGCTATCTACCTCTCTCACATGCTTTTTTTTTTTCTTAGAATAATTTTCTTTTATCAAAAGTACCTCAGCCTTTTATTATTGTGATCAACAAAATTTATGTAGGGATTTTCAGGATTTTTGTTTTAGAGATATCTTTTTCACCATAAAGTTCACTGTTGCAATGGCAGATCAATGTTGATGACAACAACCCGTTTAATTTTGACAAGTTTTATCTGGCTTTCCCTGGTAGATATTTTAAGACTCAAGAATAGTTCGGCGGGGTCTCAAGACTTGACACTGCTGGAGTGACTTCTAACCTATTCTGCTAAAGCAAAAAAATGCATAAGGAAAAGTTTTCCAATTTCAATGTGCTTTGCATCAGCAGGAAAGAACATATCTGTAAAGTTAAAAGGTACACATTGGAAGGAAAAAGGACCTGGTGAAAAGAGATAATTATTTTTTTTCCTGAAAAAGTAGTAAGGAAGTGGTTAAAAAAGTCCCAGTAATTTTGGAAAATCCAAGGGGATTTGTTTTTTGGGATTTTCAGTATATGTCAATATGAAACTGCTATAGGTCAAAACTAATTTTGAGGGGGCTGAGATCATATCAGAAAAAAATCTATTAATATCAGAAATTGAATTAATAAATAAAGCTATCCGTTGTGTCACATGCAGCCTGAAGAGGGGTACTGCACAATCAATGAGAAGGAAATCTGTTACCAATTAACCTGAAGTAAATTAGTTATTGGAAATGTCAAATTTAATGTAAATGGTATATCTTTAATAATTATGTAGTTTCTATTTCCAAAAGTTCTAATGTTGCATCAATGATAATTTCAGTATACAGCAGAGTGTGACTATTTGGCAGGATGATAGTGAAACACATAGGAATTCTAAGCCTCCTAATTTTGCACTGCAAGTTATGAAACCAATTAAATTAATTTGTTTAGTTGATGTTTGCATTCAGATGAAATAAGCCGATGCTATTCTTCATGTCTCCTTTCTCCTCTCCCACCAGCCTTTGGAGAAGAGTTTGTCTTCAACACACCAGAAGATTTTTTCTTAAATATGCTTTTTTTTTCATCTTTTATTTTAAATTTAGATGGTTATTTTGAAAGAAGAAAGGAGTATGATGAAAAAGGTAGAGCATCATGGAATCACAAAAAGTTTCCTGGGAACAGACGTCTGCAGTTCATTTAGTTCAATTTGTAACTCTTGCTAGATGGACTTCATTAGAGATACATGATCCATAATTGAACTGTTCAACACTTTTCAGTTGTTTACAATCCTACTAATAAGAAGTTAAAGAGTCAGGCTAATGGATAGAAAATTCATCTTACCATGATTTTTTTTCCTAGGTGAAACCTGATTTGATAGTACTCCATTTGAAAGATTTTCATGTATTGTGGAACTCCAGGAGTTGTCATTAGGCAATTTGCTTTAAATGTCTCTCAATTCCCAAGAAAAGGATATAGTAGAGGGGAAGCAACCATGGCAGCGGAATTAATATTCACTACTAAAGTTTCCTTCTATTTAGAGCAGAGAAACAAAACATGAAGACATAATGTCACACAAAGAAAGATATCTGATGTCTGGTCATAAGGTTTAGTGTCTATAAAGTTAAGACTAATGCATTTTCTGGCTGCTTTATCTCAGCAGCTGAAAGATGACCACAGTAAGATTTACTTAACAAGATAGCCTTGGAATAACATGTAATTCAGTCTCAAATGCTGCCTGGGAAATTGTATACATTCTTAAACTTGACAATTTATTCTTTGTCTTTCTGTCAGTCAACAAGGGAATTGTATATTTCAAACATAAAAATCAGCATTGTTGAAATATGCCAATAACAGAGATCAGTGTGAAGTATAGCCAAGACAGAGATCCATGAGACATATAAATGAATTATGCAGGATCTAATTGATATTAGATTGCCTTAAAAATAAATATAATTTTACAGACGCACTAAACAAGTACTTTACCAAACAAATAACAATGCTGGAGTACTGGTGTTATGAGATTGCTAGCAATAAATATTATGACTTTGTGAAGTCATAGCCAAAGTGAGCAATATGGATTCCAAAGGAGTAAAGAAAAGATGGACATCTGTCTCCTGTAAGTAACAAAAATTGTTCAAAATCAAAAGAATTAAACACAAGACAATGCAAATAGGCACTGCATCCTACCCAAATTCCTATCAAAACTGAATAATATGGTAAAGAGTATCAGGGGGAGACATTTCAGTTTCAACTTCTCCTAGGCTTGATCATTTTAGCTTCAGTAGCTAATAACTACCAAGAATGCCAATCACCAATCCTAAATATATAACTTCTACTTCGTAATGTATACTCACAGCTAAGTTTTAGAGGCCAACTGTTCTGTACACAGCGTTAAAGATCAATATTTTGCAAGAATTGGCCATTCAAACAAAGTGCTTTGCTAACAAAAGATTTGTGTAAAGTTCTGTTTTAAAGAGGCTTGGTTTGTCAGTATTCTAAGCACTCCTATTACTGTTATCTTTAATTTCAAAATTGCTGTTAAGTATATACATATATTCAGTTACAACAGAGGAGTGAACAGATGAAAGGATAAACTGTTAGAAGGACCTCAGTGAAACTGAAGAGGGGCTTTTTATTAGCTTTTAGCTGAGACGAAGGTGAAAAGGTTTCATCTTAATTTTTAGCAATTCATGGAGAATAAGACATGTGAAATCATGTGTTTTCACAATCTTGCTATAATTCCTGCAGCCATCACGAAAATTAATTTAGAGTGTCTGCTCAATTTAAAAAGGCAAATTGACACTTCCCAGCATGCTCAGATGTACCATAGTAAATACTCCATTATTTTAGGCTTTAATCACCAGAGTATTTATTAATGTTGAATTTTTGCAAAGTGACATGTTGATAAAATGAGACTGAGGTGATGTAAGGAGGTGGGGACAATCAAATTTCTAAGATTTAGAAGAAATATGTTCCTATATTAGTCTTCTCTAATTTAAAGGAGTTCTATTTCTAATCTGCTAAGTATTTGTGAACTTTAAACATTTTGGATGCAAATAACTATGTATAATAAAAATGCAGCATATATATTATTCAAAAATACAGAATAATATATACATATAATTAAATACATGTATAATGAATGGATGGAATACTAGCACATGAGAAATAACGTTTAAAGAGCCATAAATCATTAAGTTTGAAAGTGACCTCTTAGATCATTGAGTCCAACCTCTAGCCCAGCACTGCTGTGTTACAGACACATCCCCAAGTTCCTCATCCACACGCCTGTCAGAAACTTCCATAGATGATGATTCCACCACTTCCCTGGGCAGGCTACTGCAATGCTTGAAACATCTTAGCTCTTCACTGAAGTTTTGGGGTTTTTTTTTATAACTCAGAAAGAAACATAGAAAAAATTACAAATACAGTATTGTAAGGGTGTATTGTAGGCTAACTTCAGTCAGCAGTTTAGCCTGGCACAGCCACTTGCTCACAAACACTGAAATAAGACAGACACCATAATTCTGAGACTCCTTCCCTTCTTCCTTCTCTCCTCCAGATTTATTGCCAAGTACAGAACATATGGTATGGAATATTCATTTGATCAGTTGGGATCAGCCGTACCAGCTGTGTTCTCTCCCAAATACTTTTTCACTTTTAGTTGTCTTGCTCATGGGGCAGCAAGAGAAACAAAGGAGGCCTTGATGTTGTGTGAGCTCTGTCCAGCAATAGCTAAAACACTGATGTGTGTCTGTGGCTGTTTTGGTCACCAATCCAAAACATAACACCCTGTTGAAAATTCCATCTTGATCAACTAGTACAAGGTGGTGAGTAGCTGAGTGCAGCACAGTTATTCATGAAATCCTGCAATACAAGAACAAAAAATGCATTTTTAATGTTAATTTGGGGTCAGTTAAAGAATGAAAGATAGAAATTCTTTGTAAGCAAATGGAAACTTCTGTAATTTGTTAGTGCATAAGGTTGTGGGCAGAGATGGCATCAGTAGGTTTTGAAGATTTGTTAAAATATGGGAAATAAGTCCACAAATAGATGTGAAAAAGAACCAAGAGCAATATATTGTCTAGCATCTCCATGAAAGAGAATAAGTGAATTGTGTGAAGTATCCAGAACAGAGAAATTTCCTACATGTTTACATTTTAAAAATATTGCCTGCATATCAAAGAAAGTACTATTTTAAGCTTTTCAAACTTCTTGTTTAGTGCTTATTTTAATTGATCAATGAATCATGTTTCTTCCTAGGCAATATAAATAGCATAATAATTTTTATATTTTCATAGTAACATTTGTGTCATGACAAGTGAGAAGAATCTGTTATGTTGTTTTTGTACCCTTTTTGCATGTGTATATTTTGTTTTGTATACAGCTATTGTGCTTCCTGGCTTTTTTTTTTTTTTTTTAATTACCAGTCTAAGATAGCTAATAAGAAACAAAAATACAGCAACTCAGTCGTTGAAATGTTTGTTTCTCAAGTTTTATATCATTGTGAACATTATCAATAGTTGCTTTGAAAGCAAATATTCTAGCAAGCAGTTTTTCATTTAATACGCAAAGCTTTAAAAACCAAAAGATTTTTGTTTGAAATTATCCTATGAAGCAGACAAAAAAATTATATTTTAGGTAACTTATGTCTTCATATCAAAATATGTCTATATTTTAGGTGCAATCATGTCTTCAACAAAGACTCTTGTACCTTAAGCAAACTCAGACACACTAAAAAGAAAATCCCCAAACAAAATACAAGTATGGCTTCCTAAACTAGACAGTGGTATGTTTTCAGATAGCACATCTGTATTTCATTCCCTCTATTTTAGGAAATTAATATGCTTCCCTTGGTCCTCATATTATCTTTTAACAATTAATATAACTAATCACATAACAATTGGCAGGACTGTCTTTGGATGGAAAATAAATTACTTCCTCCAGCTTTTCACATTCCTTCATTAAAGGAATGTATTTCTATCCGAACGATGAATAAGGGGTGGAAGTCAGCTGTTTGCCATTGTTCCCTTATATACAAACATGATGGTTCAAAAACTATTGCCTGTGAGGGAAATAAATTGGTTGATATTTGTAATCAAACCAGTTCCTTTGTTCTGTCTGCTTAGAGCTTGTTAAGTATACTCTGAGGTCCTGGATTCCCTGAAGAGATAACTAGACAAATTCTTGGCTGTCCCTGTTCGTCTTATTTTCTCCTTCTTGGAAATTAAATAAGCTTATTCCCCATTTTGTTCTGCCAAATACTTGAGTCAGTGAAAAACAAACATCTTTTTTAAGCAGACAGTGAAAATAGTTCTCTCTTAATGGATTCTATAACTAACCTGTAGATTAGACTAGAAACAAAAACTTGAGTCAGTGAAAAACAAACATCTTTTTTAAGCAGACAGTGAAAATAGTTCTCTCTTAATGGATTCTATAACTAACCTGTAGATTAGACTAGAAACAAAATGAAAGAACTTGTCAGTTTGATTTCTTTCTTAACAAAGCTTTTACAAATAATGAAAGCTTTGGATCTCACACTTCATTATTTATTTTTTTTACGACAAAGTATGTGAGAAATTTAGGTTTGTCAGTTAAATTGCAGCCCTCCCAGGAGATTAATGCTTTTGAAATAAATTGTTTTCTCTCCTTATCCATGCAATAAGATCTTTGTTTAAGAGAGGTTACTTTCCTCCTCTCTAGTGATACCCAATTTCCAGTTACCTAGTGACAAAATACATTGAACATCATTGAAACAGCAGGGAAATATTAAGAGGAAAAAAGTTAGAGTATGAATCTCCATTCAGTTTGTGGGGTTTGAGGGGAATATCACAGCGGGCCTTAAAACCACTTGACCCTTTCTCTTTAGCACCAGCATATATACAATAAATATACACTTGTCTCAAAAGCCATTGGCAAGGATTGCCTCTCCCTCTTTCCCTGCATTATTTGGTTCAAAAGTGTGTCTGTCCATTGCCAAAGTTTGCTTAAAGTTTTGTAATTCTTCAAAAGTTCAGAAAAATATATTTCATAAAGCTTTTTATGTCAAATACTACTGTTAGCCACAGTGTGCTTTACAATGAAACTCTGAAAATTACCCTATCTGCTATTTAGAGTGGAAAAGTGTTTTCATTTACTATGTAGAAGTGCTGGAAATTAAACATAAAATCTGTTCCTTCCAGTATTTCCTCTAAAATAACCATGAACAGTTTACATCATGTAGCTGGATGTATATGCTGTCCTAACCTGACTGAGTGTCAAAACTTTCTCAGGGGCATAGTAGATGATCAACACCTGGTATTATTTGTAGAATAAGATGTTTTTAAATTAAAGGAGAAGATTAGATTTGATGATCAGTATATCAAAGAAGAAAGAAGGTATGGAAAATATTTTCTTTGTTCTTATTTTTCCAGACTATAAAACCAACTGGAGGATGTTTGTCATAAAGTGCATTATATTTTAGCAATATTATAAAAATTTAGATATTGTTAATGAAATTGGAGTTTAATAAACATAATTTCTAAACAGAAGCATTATATATTTCATAGACAAAGACAAGAAAATGTAAACATTTCTCCTATTTGCTTTCTCAAATGTCAGAAATCTAAACCTTTCAAAATGTCATAAATAAAACTTTCCTTCTCATATGGTCATATATGTATATATAGTTTTATTAATTGGAATCATGTATCATATAACTTTTACTTCATGCATCATCATATTTTAAACACAGCAGTATATCTTTTAGAATTTCAATAACGAGAAAAACAACAACAAAACATACAAAAAAACCCAGTATCACAAACCCCCTTCAGATTCTTCCTCAGGATTTTTTTACTCAGATGTTGTGAAGTGGAAATCTTTTGAAGTTTACCTTTCTTCTTTCTTAGTTATAGATTTCTTTTTCTCCTCACTTGTTTCAAAGAGAAAGTGAAATAAACAAAGAAGAATATAGAGACTTTGGGAGTTGTCTGAAAATTCAGACACTTGAGTTCAAAGACTCAGAATTAAATCTTACTTTTATAAATTGGTGTTTCTTTATTATTCTGTCAATGTTTATTTCATTTTTTTTCCAATTTAAGGGAAAACCTAATTGCTGCAGTTACTTCCCTTTTTTTGTTTTTGTTTTTTTTTTTTTTTTTTTTATATTTTTTTTTATAAAAAAAAGAGGNTTTTTTTTTTTTTTAAATTCATTTGGTAAGTAAAGAAAGTGGTTAATGAGAGTGTGAAAGAACAGACAGTACTTTCCCTTCTTTTCTACTATGAAGTTTCAGAGATTTCTGCAATTCCTGAGAGTAGCAAGTATTGCATCTGATTTTGAAAGACATCTGAAAAGAAGGTTTATGTTATGGCATTGCAACTTCTAAATCATGCTTAAGAATTTGTGCCTACAGAAAAGATGTTTGGATGTTGGTTAAAGGTGGAACTTTAGTTAATACTATGGGAATGTGGAAAAAAATCACTCTTAGATGTATCCTTCAAACACACAGATAAATTTAATGGCCCATAATGGAGACTTGAACAAATGGAAGAGAGTCCAACAAGGATAATTAAGGGATTGGATCATCTCTCAAATAAGGAGGGCTGATATATCATTGGGGCTGTTCAGCTTCAAGTACAGAAGGCTCAGGGGAATACTTAGCAATGTTTGTAAATATCTGAAGAGTGTGCAAAGAAGACACACCCAGGCTCTTAACATTGGTTTTGGTGACAGAAAACAAGACAATGGGCACAAATTGAAACATAGGAGATACATAGGAGATTCTCTCTGAACATCAGGAAACATTTTACTGAAGACTGAAAAACATATGGGCATAGATTGCTTGGAGGGGTCGTGATGTTTCCTCCTTGGAGGACAAAAAACAAAATTAGTATGGGATGGTCCTGTGTAACTGGCTCTTGATGGCCCCACTTCAACAAGGGGTTGGACAGGATCATTTCCATAGGTCACTTCCAGTGTCAGCCATTGCATGATTCGAGTGATTTCAAGTTTAGGCAATTCAGACAATATCATGGTTTAATCCCAGCCATCAGCTTAGATCCACACAGCCACTCCTTTATTCCCATTGGTGGGATGGGGAAGAGAATTGGGAGAGAAAAAGTTAATTGAGATAGTTTAATAAGTAAAGCAAAATCTGTGCACACAAGCAAAATAAAACAAGGAAATAATTCATAAGCACAACATTGTATGGTATGGAATATCACCAGTATTTGCTGTCCTAGCTGTGCATCCCCAGCCTCCTCACTGGGGCAAGATGAGGCAGAAAAGGTCTTGACACTTCATAAGCACTGCTCAGAAATAACGAAACATTTTGTTATGATTTGTTGTTAAAAGTCTGTTTCCATCTCAAATCCAAAACACAGTCCAGTGCAAGGTACTATGAAGAAAATTGACTCTATCGAAGCCAAAACCAAGCATAGACAACTAGGCAGGCTTCTCTTCTCTTAGAAAATTCTTCATTGTTAATATCAAATATGCTACCCATGACATAAATTTCTATTATGGACAGCACACAGTGTATTTATTGTATGCTACTATAGGGTTAGGTATGTTTCAGGGGCTTTTTACATATTTTATTAACTAAATGTGAAAAGGACAATAACAAAAGTAATGAGGAAAATATTAAAAGTTCTCTACGAATGCAATTTGTTTTCCTCACACTGAACAATAGTTTATGTCAGAAGTTCTATTGAAATCAAAGGCCAGAGAGGAACAGTGAAGCAACTAGGTCTAAAAGGAGTCATTAATGAGCACAGGCTTCACCTATTTGAATATTATTGGTAAAAACTTAATGAAAATCTCATAAATTTTTAAGGCTAATGATTTTTAATTTATTTTTCTATTTACCAGGTCTGGGATAAAAGAAACTTATGTCTAGCACAGGAGTGTTTAAGGGAAAAAAAATAATAATAACAAGTAACACCTACCTGTAGTAAAGTAAAACTCACAACTGCTGTAAAAACTGCAGCAAAACAACTTTTTTTTCTCAGTAGATTTGCTTGTCAATGTCTTACAAAATGATGCAGGAGAGTTCTTCCTACTAGAAATAACAAGACAAATATATGATTGCTCTGACTTAGAGAAAGCATCTGATGGATTTATCAAATTGTGTCTTTGTTTCATAAAGCCACAGAGTTTCATCAAATAACATATACCTTAAAATGTCTTTTTCTTTGAAGTGAATGAAGCTGGGGCATATCAAAGGGAGACAGCAAATGGTAGAAGAGATAATTGTTTCTATAAGTTGAAGTACCAAGTGGGGAAAAGCCCCATTTTAAGTTCCTCAAGTACTTAGTCCAAATAAACAGAACAGGCAAAATGAGAGAAAATAAATATGCTGATTAGTACTGTTATCTGGAAATGAAGAATACAATTTTAGAACACTTTTTCAGAGTTTGATCCCGCTAAGTATTCACATGGCAAGAGATGAATATAGGGGGAAGAAAGATCTGTATTTTTGCTCAAATATATGAGAAACTGTTATGATTAAAAATTGTCCTGGCTTTGCCTCCAGTTTTTGCTCTGACCATAAACTCCATCTTGGACTTGGAAGGAAGTCCATGATAAAAATTCAATTAACTGGTGATAAAACAAATATTTTCAAGAGTGAAGTATGTTGTTGAAAAGTTCCCTATAGATTTTTTTTTTTTGGTTTCTCATTGAAAGCAATAGCAATTTGGTCTCAGGAATGTAAATTATAACCCGAGGTTTTCCTGAGCTGACCTTAAATAACCCACCTATAATAATGTAGGAAATATACCATGTAGTCAAGGCTTAAGCCAATGTCTCCTGGCTCAGAGGTTGTTTTTCAGTTTGTACAGAACAGCATAAACTGCACTGAATTGCATTTCATAGTATCACTGAAAAAATGACAGAAGCAGTTAAACCATTTCCTACAATAGTCACAGAGATTGCAACAGTGCAGATTTAATCTAAATTGTTTTATTTAGTGCAGACACATCCTTTGTTCCTTGTAACATCAAGAGTCACCAACTTAAGGGTGACTACAAAGAACTGAATTTTGTTTGATTTTAAGGAATCTTGGCTGAATATTCTAAAAATTTTCCAAGCTGACATGCTCGAATGAGTAAGTTAGGAAAATATTTGGTTTTAACCATCCAATAACAGTGTAATGGAATTCTGAATGTTTACTGAAAAAATATTTCTGCAAAATATGATGTCAACAAGGGAAAGGGGAGAGAAGGCAGAAAATAATAAACAATAGAACTTCCACCTAAAAATAAGCTTCAGTTTGAATACTTTATACCACATACATAAACTAAATCAGCCTGGAATTAAAAAGAGTATTATCTGCCAAAATGAAAATATGCCAATTTATTTTTCATTCCTCAGGATGAATTATCATGAATTAGACTGCATGCAGTGACTTAAGGGAAAAAGTGTCATAGGGTTACTAATTGATGAACTGATAAGTACACATACAGAAAAAACAAATTGTCTCTAAATAAATAATTTGGTGAATATTAATAGTATTTCAAAGAAGAATTCAGAGGCAAGAAAAAAACAAAAGAAGTAAAGAAACATCCAGCTGGGTGCCTGAAGCATTTATATTTTGATTAATGATAAAATAAAGAAAGGAAATAAATTTCATATCCAAGTCAATTGTTTCAACATTTGAAATTAATTTTTAACTACACCAGGAAAACATTAGATATTCTAGGGTTTGAAAGCAAGAGGCATTCAACATCATTATCAATCGTATCTCTGGCATTAGTAGGGAATTTCTATCTTAAACTGAGTCAGAAAAAAATTAATCTGATCACTTTTCATTTATTATACACAATATTTTGAAATCAAATCACCTAGCACTAAAGACTACTTGCAAAAAAACCTACTTTGAATACTAAGAAGTATGCAGGTGCAGTTTCTTCTGTACATGATCTAGTAAAGATAAAACCTAACCTTTGTTTCCAGGGCCTGTGTAGCTTTGGTTCCCTTCCCAGGTCTATCCAGGCCCAATCTTTCTTTCTACCTCCTCTGAATCTATTGTATTCTCATGAGTCTTAGAATTCACATGATTCTAAAAATCAGCTCCCATGATTTTTAGAAACATTTTAACCCTATGCCATCACAGGTAGCTGCCTAGAAAATGTCTTTGCCAGTGTGTCAGAGAGCTTCCTTCTGAAAGAAACCTGGTCTTGCATGGTATTTCTTGTCCACTGCACTGGAGGTTAGGATACCACCGGATGATACCAGAAGAACATTTGTACAGATTCATCTTGTCTTCCTTTAAACTCATATAATGCTTGTAGTTCAGCATGGGCTTGTGGCCAAACTCTGCAAAAAACATACAGGAGACCAAAATAGAAAAGCAATACTTACTTGAATTTTCTTATCAACTTTTATGTTAAATGCATTTACCTTTTATATATTTAAAATCCTATTTATTTACCTGTGAGTTATTCACATTGTTATTTCCTATTTTTCTCTGTGACAATTCTCGCATTTCTCTGTATTTTTTCTTGCTGCTACATTTAGTCCTTTCCCACACAAATTGCTGTGAAATACCCCCTTATTTACATTCCATCCTCTGATTATCAGTCTTCTCTTCTCTGTCACTCTGAAATTTTTCTGCTTTTGATTGTTTAAATCTTTGCAGTGAAGATTCTCACACAGCTTCATGAAAACAATGTGTTTTTAGAACTTATCTACTTTTGTTTACGTTTCTCTTCTGGGAGGAGAAACATGATTGATGGTGATATTCACCAATGAAGTCAATGACGTGGAAACCTGTATAGCCAATCCTTGGCCCACTGTTCAAAGTGTATATAAGAAGGAGTCAAAAAATAAAAATAGCGTCTTCCCTGCCTGACTTTCTGCTGCCTGCTTTGTCCTTTGTGTGTTGTGAACAGCAGCACTTCTCTTTTAGTTTCTTTGACTTTGAGGTTTTTTAGTTAGTTAATTTGTTTGTGTGTGGTTTTTTTTCTAGATTTCATATACATACATATATGTATGTATATATGCATATGTATTAAACGTGTGTGTATATAAAATGACATTTTCTTTAGTTTCCTCCTCACATTTTTCCCAGCCATTGTGTAAAAATACTCAATCTGTACACTTTTATAAGCCACCTCAGAAATATAAGTAAGGAAAATTGTTAGGAGCTGAAGTCCTCCATTTCACAGAGCATTTCACTTGTCTGCATGAATACCCATAATTACAAAGCAAGGGTTCAGAATACAGGGGAGGGGAGAATGTGAACACAGTAGATGCTTTTTCCAGTTTTTGTAAGGTTTTGGAGCTTAAAGGATATCTGAGAATTTTTGTTGCTAAGGAAACTGCACCTTTTAGCTCTATTTTCAGCCTTGTTTCTTCTGATTTTATTACTATTACATATTTTTTGAGGGAAAAAACTCTCTGTCTTCTAAATATGGTACAGTTAACATTCCCACTTGGGTAAAAATATTGGGAAAATGTATTTGGAGAAACATGTATGAGTACTGCAGAAATTGACAAATACTGAAGGAAATGTATTCTGGCCTAAAAATATTCAAATTGCCATACTTTTTCAAATTGGTCCAGTCCCTCAATGTTGCCAATATTAAATATTAGAGACAGATGAATATTCAGAAGGTACACTGAAAGGCCTCACTACAGGATTTTTAGTCCATTTGTTTTTTTCTAATCCTGGGAAGCCAGTGTCCTTTCTGATAATAAATTATTTGGTTAGTCTCTTCACATTGTTAATATTCTGTTGCAGTACATTCTCTTACTTATTATGGCACACCATGAATAGCTATTCTCAGAAATTAAAACCTGTATCCATTTTCTGTTCATTCTGTGTGTTTCTTTCTGCACATGTTATGGAAGAAAAATTGAGGACTCTCATTTTGCGTTTCAAACCTATTTAGGCAAAATATGAAATAATTAAATCCTGATCAGATTCACTGCTTGGATATAAAGCATTTCTACTTCTATTGCATCTTCTCTGGGACAAGGTGAAAAGGACTGAACTTTGCATTTTAAGAGGTCTAACTTTACCTACTTGCCTTTACTTACCTTTACAAGTCTTAGTAGTTTTGAAAACTCATTTATTACTGAAAGTATGGAATTATTTTCACTGCCAATAAACTTTCTACTCATTAGGGAAAACATTGTCTTATTCAGAAATTTTGTGTCTATTTGCAATAACTAGGAGAATTAACAGGCCATTTTGTAATTTTACTCAAAGAATTCATATGCAACTTGTTTTTTTGGGAGTCGTTTCTTGAGGCATATCTCTTGACTTGAAAAAAGACTGTGCGTATAGAAGAACTTTTTGTACAAATTCAGGGTAGCTTATTTTGAGTAATAATTTTTTTGGGGAAACCTGTTGGCCTGGAAAGCAATGCTTTGTATAATATCTGACTTTGGAAATGTGTACTCAGATAAATTTTCTGTAAATATTCCAAATGTGCTTTGACTTTGACCTTGGGGACTACTAAGGTGATGCATTTTCCGTTTTCCCAGCTCTGCACCAAGATTGCCAGTAACAGTTTGATTTATTGTCTGCTCCAGTTTTTGAACTGAGTGCTTGCTTCTTGAAAATTTTCAGATGATAGGGAAGGTCTTAAATATCAGAGCAGTTATTTTTCACCATTATGGAGATAAGGAAAATTATTATGAATAGTCTTATATTGCTCCTATATTGGAAATGACACTACAAACTTCAGGGGATCTGAAGGAATATTGAACTGCCTGACTCTCATGTTTGTTACAAAAGCTGAAGGGGTTACACCAGTCCTTCTGGCTCTTCTATTATTTGGCTTGAGACACCAGCTACTTGTAAAGAAAATGTGGTAGTGAAGTTTCCTTTTTACCACTGATCACCACTTTCAAACTCTGAAAATGAACTTCCTAATTTTTGCCATTCTTGACCTATTTCCTTTTCCTATCATATGTTCTTGGATGATTTTTTTTAAATTAATCTCTTACCCTTTGCTTAGTATTTTAGATCCAATATCCTACACACTTACAAAATCATTGGCTTAAAAACATAACTCAATATTTAGGGTTCAACTTAAGATCTGACAAGGTTCCAAGGAATATTATCTTCTGGAAATTCCTAAATTCTTAGGTATTACAATCTCCGTTGAAAAACAAATGGGATTTATGCATAACCAAAGAGAGCAATTTACTGTGCAACTACTAGTCTTTGTCAATGCTAAGGAGAAACCAGATCAGTGTATCTAGTGTTTATTTCACCCTTACAAAATTTTTCAGATGTTATATAAGAAGATCTGGGGGTCAACAGGAAGTGAGCAGAAGGAGATACGCATCTGAACAAAATTCACATGATAAACTTTTCAAAGTATTATTTTCTCCACAGAGGATATAAGTGCCCCCCAACTGACAATTGTACAGATGGTCAAGATACCATGTTCTTAGGATAATGTTGGTCAGAACTATGATAGTGCTCCTGAGAAATGACTCTGCTCTGCTTGTCTGTATCCAGTTAGTCTTTTTCAGTAGTAATTACAAGTAAAAGAATAGAGTTGGACAGAGCTGTGAGAAACAGGAGAGGTGGGAAGAAAAAGAATCAACTTCCATGGAGTCACACTGCAGAAGATACTGCTACACACAGGAGGTGGGAAGGAGCTGGCCTTCTTTGGTGACATTCTCCTAAAGAGTCCTCTGAACAGAATAAAGGAAGATAACTTTGGAGTGTTTCTCTTGAAGTTTGGACCTAACTGGTAACTCCACCTGTGAATTGCTGTTCAGCACAGTGGAAGAGCAGAAAATCCACAATGACTTCTAGAAAAATCCTATTTTTCTGTATTGGCTGTGAAGATGAGTCCATTAACATAAGAAGTTTAGCTGAGCACATTGGCTCAGTTGGATGAATCAGATTTTTATTTTGGAGATCTACATAAATGCACTGCTTGCAGTTTAAAACCCATGAGATTATGAACCTGGACTATTTTACATTTTAAATTTTAGTTTTTGTATTTCAGAATAATCATAATGATATGTTTAAAATATATTTTAGGATTATTAAATTCAATTTGACAGAGCTAATATTTTTATGTAGAAATCTTAAAAACTGGATATATATTGATACAGAGTAAATGCAGATATCAGCAAATGCATCAGTTTAAGCCTGTCTGAAATTTGTTTCTGTCTGGAATTTTTTGTTTGCTTTAGATAATGTAGATGAAAAAGACTAATATTTTATTACTAGACAATTTTATTAGCTAATTATTTTGCATTCAAAAGTATAGTCACAAAAAACCAGATTTTTTTTCAGTATACAGATGTTAAAACATATTGTAATGTAAGCATGAAAAATAGTATCTCTGTTACCGAAAAGTTCTGCTTTTAGCCATAATGCTACTCTATATCATGTTCAGATTCTTGAGAAATTATTTAGTTTTAGACTGCTGTGCTGTTCCATGCAATTAATAGTAGCAGCAGGAGGTAGGTGTACACTGGTATATACGTAAAATTCATTTTCTTCCTCTGTGTTGTAACATGAGAAATATTCAACTGCTTTGCATTTCTGAGAGTAGCTTCCTGGGAGCAGCTTAGGAGTTAGACCACTCCAAGATTCATCCCTGTTAGGCTGCCTGCAGCCAGCCCCTGGTGCAGCCCATGCTCTGTGAGCATCAATTCAGGACATTAACTGACTGTCAGCCTCAGTGACTGGGGACATTCCTCAATAAATATAACTAATGCCAGTATGACCTTAAGAATCATGAAATACACTTTTTTTTATTATTCTTTATAACACCGTAATGACCCCTTAATCTCTTCATATATGCAGGCTAATAACATCTGGCTCCTTTATACAAGAGATAAATAAATGTATAAAATACTGAAGTGTCACCTCTAAATACTTTCTGTATATCTGGACACAAGATAGTGACCTTGGAAAGCTTATGATAGAACACTGAAAAAACCCCATGAGAATAGTAGTAAACCCCTGCAATTCTCCTAATTTATAAAATACTTCATCCTCATTGAGAGATCAGGTGAACCCTCCAATCTGTTAATGAACTGCATACTATTATTTACCAGTATGAAGAGAACAATGGCTGGCAAGGGACAGTTTCAGACACTGAAGTTTTGCTTCAGAGAAACTCACCTTCACTCTGTTTTATCTAACAACAAGTACCAGTATCCCTGCTGAGGCTTTCCTGCCTGTGTAAATCAAACTCAAGACAGTCTATATGATGAATTGCTGCAGCAGATTGTTGCTAAGGTTGCTGATCCAGGCTAAAGGGTCAGGCTTCACTAAGATGTTCTTACCTTAGTAAGTGGTGCCTGTGCTGGGTTCAGCTGCTCTGTCATAATTTGAATTGTTACACCCGTTGGGATAACACAGGTGGCCCCACTATGCCCCTGAACTGTGTCTGGATTAATGAATCAAACAGAGCCATGCATAATTACTGGGCATAGCAATTATTTTCTCTTTACTAATGAATGATCAAAATAGTCCTTTACATTTAGAACTTTGGGACTGTGCAAACTAGCACCCCCCCAAATGCTTCTCAATCACAGTTTAGGACAGTAACATCCCTAGCTGGTTTTGGAGGCTGAGAGATTTTACAAGATTATTCTCTGGATGCCTTGGCCTTTCTGGGAAAATACCTCATCATACTTCATTTAGCAGCACAAGTGTAATCATAGGGATCAGAAGGGAGCTGTGCATCTGCTGGACGTTAAAAAAATCTAATCTTTGCCAGCCTGAGTAGAAGTCATTGAAGAATTTGTGTGCAATTCATGTTGTGTCTGAGTAATCTGGTCTAATGAAAGGTGTCCTTTCCTCAAGGACTATATTTACGATCTCCTCCAAGCCAGGGTATTATTCTCTGACCTTATGTAACCACTTTTTTTTTTCTTTTGAATTATACCTTTGTGCTTAAGTATTAAAAAAATCAAGTAAAAAAGGCACCATAAAAGTTATTTCCATATATAGATGTATGTATTATTTGTTTATGTCTTGTGAGTAAATGTAGGAAATGTAGAAATGTAGAATATAAGAAATAGGAAAATAATTTTAGTATATTTATTTATTGCGTATAATCAGTTTTTCTCTCCAAATTTCCAAATCATATTTGATGTGAACAGAAGAGATTTAAGTCTTGCTTTGGGCAAAAGGAGAAGAAAACAGAGCCTGTCTAACCAGAAACTTTAGAATTGCATAGGCACTGTGTTTTAGAGAGTTGTCTTTGCTGAAACAGTGTGAAGCCTCAGCCAGTGGACATTAACTTTTAACACTGAGCTTCCCTGGAGTGCATTTCAAAAGAGGCATGTAGACTATGTTTAAGAAGAAAAGCAGGAGAAAAGGGAAGCAGACGCCAGAAGCCATAGAGACATTTAAAACCACCATGAATTTTAAAATATGATTTAGGTTGGTTTTAGCTCTGAGAAATTTTATTCTGTAATTCCTGAAACAATTAATGTTCATTTAGTTTAAGGAAAAAACCTATTTATTAGAAATAATCACTGATGATGAGCTGAATTTCCCAATTTATTCAGAGCGAATTTAAATCCCTCTAGAGCACAGCCAATAAAAAGAGGTGTTCTTACTCACAGTCCTACAATTAGAGTCAAAAAAGACATAAGCTCTAATAGTTGGCTTTGAGACTAATTGAAGAAAATATCTAAAAAATAAGAATTCTGAGCAAAATTCAATTGCATAGTCCATACAACGTAGAAATACCTTATTGAAATACAAGACTACACCTTGAAAAATAGAATGAGAAAAGCTGGAAACCCTGCTGTCGTAGACAGAGTGATCATGAGGAAGGAATGCCTTTCTCTAGACCTATCTGATATTTTCCACCGTATTGGGAAATATGGAAGTAGGTATGATAATCAAAGAACCTTTCTACTTTCCTGTTCCATGAAGGTAAATTACACTTGCAAGCTGTAGAAGCAACGATAAAAAGACAGTTTTGTTTCTTTGCACCTGTTTTTACATTTAAGGAAATCTCCAAACACCTTCAAAAAAATTCAGTATGAGCTGGGAGAATCCAAATTTTCTGTATTACAAACCATAGCTTTGGCTTGGAATAGCTGCAGTCACCAAATTATTGAAAGTCATAATCAGAATATGAATTTGAGGAATCAGTTATCTGCCTACTCACCTACTCCTTAGTATTAAAAGTGACTTCAGCAATCCACATTCCTCTAGCTGGGAAATGATCCCCACGTATCAAATATTAAAAAAAAAAAATAAATATATATATTTAAGAACAATTTTAGAAAACATCAAGGAAGCCGTAATTTAGAAATTAACTTTCCGTTCTAGAACAAGATCTTCAGATATACAAGTGAGCAATTGCATATGGTTTTGCTTAATCAGAGAGTCCCACTAAGAGTGAAAGAGAATTTTTGGGAAATATGAAAAAAAAATCATGATAGGACAATCAATTTCTTTTTTTTCTAGGAAAATTTAGTCAGATTCTGCTTTTCGTTGTAACATTAAAATTTCTATTTTCAAGTGACCTGGTGCTTCCTTTTTTTAGCTGGAAACAAAAAAATTGAAGCAAAACAAAGTCAGAAAACGGGACCCTTTTTGGCCTCTTCTCTTACTGTTAAATACAATCCAACTAAGGTCTTCTACCAAAGCTACACAACTTATCTCATTTACATCTTAACACATTGTAAAACAATTAAGAGCTTAAAATCCAGATAAAGTGTTTGTAAATGCTTATAAGTGTTGAATGTAGGGCCATTAAGTGTCTTAGAACAATAGTACTGTACTGTAGTATAATATTGCATTTAAACCATCTATTCATATGATAAACTTCCCTCTAAGAGATACAACAGCTCATCATGAGGCAAAGTGAACAATCATGACAATGATTCATGAATGTCTATTACACCTAAAACCAACTATTAATAACTTTTGTAATCTCCTTTAATAGTTTGGTTTTTTACACATTTAATAAAGTTTAAAAAAAATTAAAATCATTGCTTGTATACAGAATATACAGCACAATTACTAGCAAAGTCATTAAAAAGAGGCAAGCAGCTTCTTGTATAGAAATAATATTTTGTAAATCTTGATAAGAGGCTTTTAATGAAAGACATAAATCTAATCTTAATATTTGCAAAAAATCTGTTTCAAAAACTGCATAGACACTAAATACTTCAGTTTCATGTTGCAAATTAAAATTTCATAACCCAAAAGCTGGGAAGATAGCTCTCACAATGCTGCTTTTAAAGACACAGAGAAGTGCTATGGAAACACAGCTCCTGTCTCATCTTTTAGAGGGTTAAATATAGAAAGTGAAATAGGAGAGTTTCAAGAGAGTTTATGTGGTGAAAATAATCATTACTCAGAACTAAGAGCAGGCTTATGTTCAAGAAAATTATTGCATACAATAACAGGGTTGCTATTTGGGTTTGCTATCCCAAAAATGGGATATTGTTAAAAGCATTTATCCCACGAAATAGTCTCTTCACATGGCTAGTAATTTGAGCAGTAGAGAGTGGATAAACCCTTCTGAGATGTCTAGTCACTTCACACCACCCAGCATATCAACAAGAGTCTACTTAGGGCTTCCTCTAATCTTAAACACACAGATACACACACACATACACAGATGTTCGCATCCCTTTTTTTTAATCCCAGTTCATAATATCTGGATTGAAGGAAAAATTGTACTGAAAAATCAAATGTGGTAGAGGATGAAAAGCCTACTGGGTTGCGGTTGAAGTGCATTTTTCACAAGGCACAAATAGGCAGACCTGCTTCAGTCAAAGCCATATTTCTAGGTTTCCCTTTTGTGAGTAACTCCCCAAACCCAAAACTTTTAAGTTGGAGAGAACTACTTAGAAGATACATATTCTTTTGGCCTTGGAATATGAAAGCACACATAATTTTCCCCCCTGATCTTCAAAAGCTATAATGCTTCAAAAACAAAGAAAACCAAGAATTGTAGTTTTAACTGTATATTGTGCAGATTCAGATTATGTAGTTAATTTACCTTGTCTAGTGAAAAGTGTCCCTGCCCATGGCAGGGGCACTTGAAGCTGCCTGATCTTTAAGATCCCTTTCAAGCTCAACCTTTCTATGATTTTATGATTCTAGAAAATCTGAGAACATTTTCAAGCATA
The DNA here is from genome assembly GCA_013397095.1 of Sterrhoptilus dennistouni. NCBI lineage: Eukaryota > Metazoa > Chordata > Aves > Passeriformes > Zosteropidae > Sterrhoptilus > Sterrhoptilus dennistouni. The sequence goes on along the minus strand of VWZU01017021.1, from coordinate 1,810,645 downwards.
TACTATTATAATAAAGACTTGTCGTGATTTGAAAGCAAAACGAGTGAGAGGCTCCAAGTCAGAGATATAATTTAATAAGAAGAAAGGTAAAAAGGTAAAAATAAAATAAAATAAATGCAATAACACAAAGGACCACTGACAGAGTCAGAAAACAACCTCAGCAGGATGGTGGAAGCAGTCCAGGTGAGGTGGTCTTCCTGAAGCAGTGATCCTGTAGAAAGGTCTGGTAGCTCTGGTCCTCTGGGAATCTAGTGGGTAAGGGCTGCTTGGGCGGTCCCAAATCCCAGATTATATCCAGGTGAGAATGCTTGGCTCCTCCCCCTGGGTGGAGCATCTCACAATGGGATGATGAGGCGCAAGTGGGTCCTTGATGGCCCATTAAACAGAGATAACTCCTGGAGGGAGTTACCTGTGAGTCATGGGCAAGGCATTGATGGGCCATTAGCAGAAGAGCCCAAAGGCAGGGGGCCTGGGAAAACACTGCCCCACTTGGTTTAACAGTTGATGAAGATGGTGATAGAATAAATATTTTGTGTACATCCTACACTACAACCCAAGATGAGACTAGATTCAGCTTGAATTCGAAATATGTTTGAATGTCTGTTACTAATACTCTATCTCTTCCAGCAAAACATTGATATTCTGTATTTTAAGTTACATTTTTATTTCATGTATTGCTTACTCCATATTTTCCTTACTTAATCTCAAAAGACTTTCTGAACTGTACTTCTGTTATTTAAACACCTATTTGTATTTTATTGCAAAACAATATAGAAAAAGAATTATATACAAAAGCTGGAATGAATCATCTGAATTGGGTACCATGAAAAGTAAAACAGTACAGAGTTGAAGAAATTAAAATGTGAATAAATATAAAAAGAAGGATTATCCTCCTTTAATATTTTCTCTTTCTTTCCTATGCTATAAAATTTATAACTATGTTGATGATTGAGCTCAGAAGATTTTATGGACTAAATAATAACAGACCTTTTCTCTGAAGAGCAGATAATTTTTTCCCCTCAAGTATATATATTTTTTCTTTGTTAGGCCACTGATTTTTTAATGAGAAAAACCAACAAAATTAAGTATTTTTACTAACATATCAAAGCATTATTACTCCTGCTTCTGAATTGAACCTCAACTGGAGATGAGAGCAACTTCTTGCATGTACTATATTGCTTTGTGAAAACAACAGCTGACTGAAGCAGAATTCCTACATATTCAGTGTGTCCCAGAGCCAGGATGTGAGAGTTATTTCTTTTTAGAGTACCAATCACTATAAACCCTGATGCAAAACAGCCAGACACTTTCTGCATAATCTTTCTCTTCTAGATCTTCACATGGTAAGAGGGAAAGAGATAAACAGCACAGCCAAATATACACCTAATAAGCCTGAAATATCCAGTAATAATTCAACAGCAACAACAAAAAGCAAGTGTTCAGTATGATGCTGACATGAAGTAAACACCAATGCTGTGTTTCAGTAAAGTAATAATGATATATTACATAGTTCTAATGTTTATAGTTGGTGTTCACATATGGAGCTCTTCGCTTCATGGTTTGAAGTTTATGACAACTATGATGGGAAATAAAATTAAAGATTTGAAATAGAGATATAAATGTTGTAAATATAAAAAGAGTGAAGGAGCAGAACATGATACATTTCAGCAAGGTTCAATCAGTATTAAAATACAAACATTGCTTGAAATGTAAAATCCTAAATCATAGCAATAATAATCAAAGAAATAAATTATTCACATTCTTAGAATATGACGTGAAAAAGCAATGGCAAAACCTAAAAAAGAAGAAGTCCAAACTGTACAAAAGGAAAAAGAAAAGAAAAAAAAAAGGAAAGAAAAAAGGAAAAAAACTTATTAATAGGGAAAGCAGTCAAGAAGACTCTCAGATTACAAAGGAATTTGAGACAATCAGGATTGCTCAAAACTATCTTACATTAAATAATAATGAATTGTCCAGAAAATGCTGAGGATCAAGATGTGTAATGAGAGAAGTCCTTCCTGGTTCTGTCACTTATGATTAATTATATTTTTTGTTTTCTTGTTGATTTCCTTTATAATTGCCTCAGAAACAACCCTCTAGGCATTAACTGGATTAGATTACTCTATTAAAGTATCATTAGTTAAAAAAAACTTTTTCCCTCTATCAACTTTACGATCTACTTTCAATGCTTTGAATGATTTTAATTTAGATTAATCTCCAGTAATTCAATTACATCCAAGTATCATGGATGTCCTTATTTACTGTTGCCAGTTTTTTAGCTTCCTCCCTGGAACTGACTGCAGAAATTGCGCTGCCCTGTTTTGTCTGGCAGATGATAGTTTAAGAAAAGGCGTGCTGCACCCCCACAGAGCCATCACATCTGTATTCTCTCTATTTTGTATTGATTCTTGAATTTTTTTTCTTTCTTTTCAGTCTGGAAATATGATCCAAAGATTACACTAGCAATGCAATATTCATGTAATTCTGAAGATCAAAAATTTATGACCTCAATGTTCCCAATAAATGCCTATTTTAAAATGGGAGAAGAGGATAAAAAGGGGGTAAAAAAGTAGTTCAGAAGTTTCATTGCATCATGCAAGGTTAAGGTAGCTTAAAAACAAAAGTAAAAAGACTTCAAACTTTGCATTTTAAGAAGACTAAGCACAGGCAGGAAGACCAGAAAAAAAATACTTCATCTCTTATATTCATAACTACAGCTCATCTCTGTTCCCACTCCCATTCCTTGGTGCCTTCTACTTACCCTTCCCTCATCTCAAATGCTCGTTTCATCATTTCTTTAATCTACGGTAACAACATCTAGAGCTCATCTTCCACTTGTAGGAGGCTTCTATCAAATAAATCATTTATACAGTACTTGATTTAAAAAATCCTTTTACTTGTTATTGCTCATGAGGTGTCACATATTTCCATTTACTAATCAGCACTTAAATTATGGGTTTTTTCTCAGTAAATATATAAATAGTAAAAATTCTTGCTATCTTTGCTAGGAGAGAGAAATATTCTACTTTAAATATCTATATAAATACATGATACTTAATCTATACCATGTATAACTATAGTCAAATGAATATAACTTATATTAACATTCAGAAACATCTTCTGTGACCTTAAATACAAGTAACATCTTTAAAATATGGATGTGCTGTATTTATGTATTGACTTGCATTTCTGATGTCTATAAACACCTCAGATGACTGAGTGTGGGAACCCACAGGTATAAAACCTGAAATATCCTCTACTATTTTTTTTTTCTCTTTCTAAACATGTAGCTAAAAACCCCTGATTTGTATGTCATGGTGTTTACATATTTTTCTTTTTGTACTAAAATTGTTTGAATATTTTTCACCTGCCACATTTTTAAAATTAAATAATTTTAGTAAACGTAAATAAATAAAATAAATTTAAGCTACTGAAACTTTTCCTTATCAGTAAGCGATACGACTTTCAATAACACACATACATAACTTTTGCCTGCATTTACATCAAAAGTGTTTATATTGTCTGACCATTTGGAAGTTGTCTTGGAGGGTTTTAAGGATTAATGTCCCCATGGAGCTGTCTGAGATCTAGATCCAGTAGGTAATTTAGATCTCGCTCTTCCAACCAAAAGGCACATAACTCTGATGAAATTTGGTGATCTAAAGTCACTGCCTTACAAAATTATATTCAGCTGTCACTTACACAGACATGTCTGAAGCTCTTCTGTCTTGACTGAGACAACCTACTGATATTTAGGCTGGATCTCAATGGGATAATTATTTGAATTATGTGATTTCTATTTTTTTTTATTTTTTTTTTTTTTTTTAATTTGGACTCCTCTGTTGGAGGCTTGTCCTGAGACCATCAACTGCAGCAATATTTGTGCTCACATCTGTGTCTTAGCTGCTGCTTCCCATTAGAGTCATGCAGCCTTATCTAGACAACAACCATCCATGCAGGGTCTACAGGAGTTTTGAATTATGCCGGCTAGAACATGAGCACGCCACAATATCCAGAGCAGTCCATGATGCTCACAGACAAATTTGCCCACAATGACCTTAGCCCTGGCCATAAGATCTGTTGTGTTCCACTCTTCAGAGCTCTCAGGAGAGTTTATTCATCTGGAGTGAAATCATCAAGGTGATTCTGATTCATAGTCCATCACCTCAGTCTCTTAACCTTTGTTATAGAGAAGTAGCCAAGGAAGGTATATCTCACAGTATGAAGCAGATGTAAGAGAGTAAATCCTTGGTTTATGTGTTTGGGTCTTTCAGTTCTCCTCAGCTTCTACTCAGACAAAATGAACTTTAGTTAACTAATATGGTATAAATATCTACTTCAGATAACACACAATTCAAGTACATCCTCCAGCTTTATGACATAAAACTATGTTTTGTTAATGGAGTTGTAGTTTATATTCCATTTGGATCTTTTTAGAATAAATTGATGAATTGGCATGGTAAAATAGCTTTTTGAATATATTGTAAATAAGAGACTAAAGACAACATAACTATAACAGTAAATCAATTGTTTGAAAATTGTCAAATTATAGTTGTGTCCAGAAGCTTTGTATCAACAGCTATGTACTGAAGTAACAATTTAGATTAACTCTATGTTATGACCACTGCGCTGGGAGTTTCAGATGAAAAGTTTATTAGTATGTAGTGAAAGTCCTCAGCCTGAGGGCTGGTCATTGTAACCTATGAAATGATCTGCATGATCTAAATCCATTGATTTCTCACAAGGAATATGTGTTAACATATAAGTATACTCAAAAGTTAAACATGGGTGGAAAATGTAGACAGTTTCCTAAAAAGACTGACAATTTTACTTTAAAGAAGAAAGCTGAAAAGATGAGTTAGTGTGGGGAAAGTCTTCTGAAGGTGTGCTAACTGAAGGAAGAAAGCAAGGGAGAGGGTTTTGAAGAAAGCAAGGGAGAGGGTTTTAAAGAAAGCATGAACATAGATTTTCTTTTAGTTTCCATGGAAACATCGAAATTAACAAAATCCATTATCCCAACTCAGGAGGAAAGCAAGTTGGTGTGATCAATGACCTACAGCCCATATTTAGGACTTTTGTCAATGTCCCTTTTGGCCCAACCAGTCAGCCAGAGTTCCCAGTTCAACCCTGTGAGCTCATTTTAACACTGTGAACTATGACAATTCAGCCAGATCATCTCTAACTGTCACAACCACCATTAGGGAACTTTGCATTCCCCTTGCTAGAAGGAAAAAGTGCTGGTGACAATGCTGACTTCCCTTTTCTTCGATGTTCAGCTTCTCATTTATGCCACCACACATAACAAGGAATTGATCCAGCTTTAAAAAAGCAAACATACAACTCCACAAATCACAAATCTACTGTCACTGTGTTTATTAATGCTCTGTTCACATAATCCTATGACACATTTCAATTGGGAAATTTCAAGGTGGAAAACTGGCCAGCTTCCGAGTGTTCTTTCTACTTTCTTAATTTTCAAATTCTTCCACTTCATAAAGTTTCTGTTAATTTCTTCTTGAAAAATATGGAAGTAAACTAAAATAAAAATGCCATGAATAAAGACTTTAACATCTTGGAATAGCAAGACAGTAAAAAGGTCTAAATAGGCATCCTAAGGCAATTTATAATATTGCAGGTACACACCAAGCAAATTTTTTTAATTTTTTTTTTTTTCACATTTCTGGCTTTTTTCCAAATATTTTTCTTAAGAATAGGGAGAATTTAAATGTCATTATCTGTTCAAAACAGTCATGTTGCCCTTTTTCCTTTCCACAGGGTTCCTTACTATAAGTAAATTACTCTGATTATAAGTGTAAAATTCAGCATCTAAAAAAAGTATAAAATTCCTAATATTTTATAACTCTGAGCTTCTATTTTTCAGGTAAACACACAATTTGCTACTAATTAGAGATAAGAGGTGTCCCTCCCTAGGCAGTGTAATTTTTTTTCTGCAAAGGGTTTCTTGAAGCAAAAACTGTCTTTAAGGTTTTTGTCCTTAGAGAAATGTATAAATTACAGAATGCAGTATTTTAAATGGATTTGAATTAGATAAAGTTCATAGCAGATATTTATCCCATCTGCTTCTGTACTAGCAGCTATGCAATGCAGAGATTTTTTTGTTGTTCTCAGGCCAGAAAGCATACTCAGATTATTAACCTCAGATGCAGACCACATAAGGGAAACTGCATTCAGTTTTCACTTCCAGGACAAAGAAAGAATTAGGTAAAATCTAATGGCTTTAGTAGAAGGATGCAAATCTGGATGGAGCTATAGAACTTACCCTCAGAGTAACAGCTGGAGGAGCTGGGCTTGCTCCGGCTGAAGAGATGAGTTTGGGGTACCCAATATAGCCCTGCCAGTAGCTGTGAAGTTACTGAGAAGACAGAGCCAGGTTATTTACTGAGCAGCATGAGTGTGAGAATGAATGACAGTGGTTATAAATTGAAATGGAAGCAGTCTGAGTTACAAGGAAAAACTTCTACTCCACAAAGACCATGAAGCATTGAGAGAGGCTGCCTACTGAAACTGCGTATCTTTTGTTGAATGTTTTCAAGATTTGCCTGAGCACCCTGCTCTGCTCTTACAGCTGAGCCTGTTTGGGCCAGAGGTTGGACTACCAAACTCTTGAGATTCCTTTCAGTCTGATTGAGTCAGAAATTCTATGATATTGCAGTGAGTGGCTAAATAGACCCTCAGAGTCTAAAAGAGTCCTAGAATAAAAGACCCCAAGTTTTAAAAGGCAGTGAGGTGTTAGATATTTTTTTTCTATTATTTGGTCTGGTATAAAGAGAATATACTTTGGAATATTTTTGGTTAAAAGCCAATCAAAAAACCCCAGTAACATTTCTTAAAAGCACGCACTTTCCTACAGCAAAAATCAACTACTAAGGGCAAGACTAAACACCTGCAATTTGTGTCTACTTATGTAAAAGACAGAAAATCACTGGCAATTTTTTTTTTTTACTTTGAAAATAATAAGCACATTATTTCCCCTAAAATTCATAGCTGAATACTGTATGTTTCTTTCAAACAGTATTGAATTGTTGCTTCATTATATTTTCTTATTATTTATTTACCAATTTAAAGTCACATGATATGAATGTATTAGTACACCTCATTTGTACATGGAACAATAATAAAAAATGACAATTTATTTGCTTCCTATTTATTATTATTATCTAGTTCTTCTGTATCAGTGGGACCATATGTGACCTGGCCTGGGCACCATATATTATCAGGCCTAAAGTTTTTCTTATTTCTTCTGTATTTTAAAATTAAGTGAATGTTCCAGCTATGGTTTCTTGTAGATTTTTTTCTCCCATTTTACATTATTTCACTTCAGTAGCTTCCATGTATTTTGCCTTCTGTTTTGATTTGTTTATCCTCAGTTTACTTGTGTTTATTCCTAAGTCTTGTTGACTCTTCTGCTTAACTATCTTCATTTTCCTTCTTATTTAGGGATTGGTTTTAAAACTTATATTCCTACTTCTGAGGCCACATCTTTCTCATTACTTGACCTTAAAAATGTACTTCCATATAATAAGAGATGGTTTCCTCAAAAAGATCACAGAAGAAATAATAGGAAGTGACCCAGAAGACTGCTATTTCTGCTTCCATTTCCTTTGATTTAGTCATTTAACCATGCACAGAGAAGAGCTATGGCAAAATGCACTGTACCTAAATTATTAGCCTGGTTTCTTTTCATCCTGAAATTTCAAATATTCACATACTAAAGTTAATGAAGCATATATGAATGACTGCAATAGTTACTTAGAAAGACATTGCTGATGGACCATGTTTAATCAGGGTACTGTAAGAAATCAGGTACAGTATCTGCATATCACAGTAAAATGAATAGGGAACTTAATTAGAAAATCAAAAGGACAAATTTGGGTTTTATCTGATGGAAGGCATTGCTCTCAGACTTTCTTCATACAGATTCATAAGTAAAATGTTGGGAAAAAAGATGAATCTTGGCAGCATTTCTTGATGGGCATTTTGCACTAAAGCGCCAAGTCATATTTCCCTGAGGACCAGCCCTAAATCTCTGAAAAGAGATTATTATAAACAATTGAACAGAGATGTCAGAAACCACATATGACAAATCCTTGTGTCACATGCACATCAATGTAAGTGTCATATGTCATCAACTTATGCACACACAAACACACACAAAATTTTTTCCTCCATGAAAAAAAGAACTATGTTGAGTAATGGAAGAGATAATTGTACTAGAAAAATGGACAAATATTTTTTAATGCAGTACATGGGTCTACATAATTCTGTGTAGATGGTAACAAACATTTGCATCTATGGAAATTATCTCTATACTATAATTCCAGTAAGGTTTGTGGATTTTAAATAATACTAGCAGCTGCTTAAGGGGATATTATAAAACTACAGGCAGCAGCAGACATCTACTGCTCTATGATGAAACAGAAAATCAAAGTGCAATCTTGCATAAATTGTTGGAAACTGTTTTGAGCATATGAATTTATTGCTCGAATATACAGTTCTTGTATCTCTAAGGCATCAGACATAGGCAGCTTTTGATGACCCAGAAAAGAAGCATTTTATCAATACTATACCTAGCAAGGTAATAATTATAGCAGTAACACTGAAATAATTCTAAGTTGCTGCAATTCATGTTCATTTTCTACATAGTGAGTTTGAAAGGAGTCAGACCATTATTCATAGAGTTCATGAAGAAGAATTTTAATTTATGAAGCTCCTAAAGAATTCAATAGCCCTTTCTGAACTCTGTTAAATGGAAGAGTGAATTTTTAATGTCATTGCCTTTCAAGTTATAAATTGCACTGTTAAAACAATCAAATGTATGGAAAACTAGAAGAAAAACACAATTGTCACACAAGCAAACATGTTTAAAGATTTTAAATATTTTTAAATTTCACATATATTTTTGCTAATAATTATAGCAATGTGTACTTAAAAATAGGATGCTTAAAAAACAACTGTCTGAAATACTACTACAGCTTGTCAAAAGTATAGGTAAATTGAAATTCTCTAATTAGATTATTGTTCTTTCATATTTTTAGGCAGCTTATTAATTTTAGAGGTTTTGATTTTGTTTTGTCGTGAGTCTGTTTTCGGGGGGTTTTTTATTATTTTTTTAAGTACCTTATACTAAGAGCTCATTTATCAAGCATCATCCTGATGCAATTTGAAGTGGCTGAGTCATTTGGACTCAGTACTCTGGACTTTGACTGTGGAAGAGTCATATCAGTTTTACCTGCATTGACTTCTCTGCCAAAGTGATGGTAGCAAAAAACAGAACATCCAAGAGGGAAGAAGTTAAACTGTCTTAGCCATCCTGCAAGGAAATGGAAATAAAAAAAATTAAAAGGGACAAAAAATTTTGAAGAATAAAAGGGTTTATGTAAGCAGAAATGGAAACCTAGACATGATAGCTGTTTTTCAATCATTTTATGTGTTTTCTGTGCAATCATAAATCTGCACACGCACCAGATATTCAGGGTAATATCTGTCATGCTGTAAGAATTGACACTCTGAATGTCACTTAATATAAGAGACTGGTTTTACTATTTTTGCTGTGGTTATAAATTAAAGCTGAAGAAATGACCTGGGAAAAAATAGTAATAAAGAATAGCAAAGGACAAAATACCACAGGAGTAATTTTGCATTTTATTGCAAAAGCACACACCAAGTTGGTACACTGCACTACCACACTCTGTTTCTAAGCTGAATCTCCTCAGTAATAAATTATCCAGCTTTTTTTTTGTCAGGCTGTGAAGTTTCAAACACTGCAATAAAGGATGCACATATTTTACTCCACTTTATGGCAAGAAGCATGTCACTGAGAGTTTCAGAGACCTTTCTCAAGCTTTTTAGTGAAAATACTAAAATTGAAAAACTATAGAATTTCACATAATTTGATTTTCTAAGAAGACTTAAACTAGGTTTAAGTTAAAATTATTTTGTCATTTTTAATGAAGTTGGTGAACCAGTCAGTGAACTTAAAGATAGTGCAAATTACGAGATTTTATTCAACTAGTAAAAATTTGGAACAATAGTTTTAATGAGTAAATTATGTCCTTATGAAGCACAAAATTTATTCAGTATCATGAAAACATCCATCAGTTATTTGGCAGAATAGAATGTATTGCATGAAAAAATCAGATTCCATGATATGTCCCCCACAGAACAGACAACTGAAAACCTTTTAAATAAGAAATAGGTAAGAAGAAATGTGTGATTATGGGCAAATTATCAGATTTGTGATTCATCAACTCCTTACCTCCACAATTGTTTGAAAAAGAAAGCAAAACCATGGAGAATAGATGAAGAAAGGAACCAGAGAGCCTGTCACTCAAGACAAGCTATTGTGTGATGGAGAAACATGGAGGAGTGAACTGAATGATTGCTCATCAAATGCTGCTAAGGGATAAAAAATACTGATTTTCAAAACAATAAATGGATGGAACTTTTAAATTCATAAAATACAAGGTGCAACTCAGAGAATTAGAGCCCATGCTCTTGAGAAAATTTTACAACAGGAAAGTGAAAAAATGCACCAGAAAAATATAGGGAAAAAAACATGGAAAAGGAAAAATAAAGACAATAAGGAAAAAAATATGAAAAGGAAGAAAAAAGGAAACAAAAATGAAGAAAGAAAACAAAAGCAAACCCTTTTTTTCCTTTCACTGAGACCTCTAGCATTTGGATATTGCTTTTTCAGTGACACAAGAATTAATATGGACAGTAAAAGTTATAGAGAATGTTCAAGCTTAGGGAATAAAATATAGGAAAGAGCTGTAACTGACCTGTCAATATTTCAGTAAAGCAAAACAGCCAAAAAAATAGCAAGAAGCTTGATAAATACATATGCACTAACATGAATATTTTCCATTTTAACCATTATATATGCTACTGACACTAGTCAATAACAAGTTCATTTGCACAAGAAAGGTTAATCCTTCTTAAAATCAGGGTCATTTAGAAATGAAGATGGATTTCCTCTCTTTGAGCTTTATCTTTTTTTATATTTTTTCCTGTATAGCTCAAGACTATCAAGTGACAAAGCAGTAACTCATTCATATGCAGATATATCTAACTCCACTTACTAGTGAAATTTTATTTTTTATTGAGTCTGAATTGTCTTTTGAGTATAATGAATGAGTGAACACTGCATCCATGTTATCTAGCATCTAATAGGCATTATGTCTTATAATTTAAAGTTAAGGACACTTATAGCCGAGAGCATTCTATCAAGGTTTAATCATTGATATTCTGTTGTGAAGCACAGATAATGCATTAATTTGCATACTGAAATTCTGCTTTCAATTTATATTACTCCATATAATCAAGAAGAAAACAGAAGAAAATGTACCATACTGTGAGAGTAAAGTACCAGTAAATTCACATATAAAAGGAAAGTAAAGTGAAAGACTTTCCAGTGAATGACAAGAGTATGTGGCTGGGACAGATGAAAGAGCAAAGCTATAGTAATTACATAAAGAAAGGAGAAAAATCCTTCTCTGAAGCCCAAAACATGACCAAAAAATAGCAATGTAACTCTGAATTTTTCATCTTCCCATTGTAAATCTTTGTTGTCTAAAGGAAAATTCTTAAATGATTTGAAGAAAAATTTCACCCATGAAGATGTGTAGCATCATGATATTTTAAGGAATTTTTTTAGATGTAGCTGTTACAACAATAAATTAATACAAACATTTACATAGTCTTGTCTTGCCCACATAAACATAAGTTTAGAAACACAGAATCATAGAAAGGTTGACAGATCTTTGCAGTTCATTTGGTCCAACAATCCTCCCTGCTCAAGCAGGGCCACTTGGAGATGATTGCCCAGTTCAGATGGCTTTTGAATATCTAAGGGACCAGCATAGCACAGTGTCTCTGGACAATCTTTTCCAGTGCCCCGTCACGCTCGCAGTTACAAATGTTTCATGTTGTTCCGAAGAAATATCCTGTGTTTCTGTTTGTGCCCACTGATTCTGGTCCTGTCACTGGACGCCACTGAAAAGGGCCTGACTCTACTCTGTACACTTCCTTTACATCATGATGAATTTGTTCTCCCAGGCCCTTTTCTGAGAAGCTCCTTTCCAGCTGTGTGGCCCCCCGGTGTATATTGTCATGTGGGTTTATTATCTCCCAGGTGTAGAATTTTGCGTTTCAACTTTTGAATTTTGTGAAGTTCCTGTTGGCCCATTTTCCATCCTGTCAGAGTTCCTCTGGATTGGCAGCACGGCCCTCTAGTGTATCAGGCACTCCTCCCAGTTTTGTATTGTCAGCAAACTGTCTGAGGTCCCTCACTCACACTCTGCCCCTCACTAATAAAGGTGTTAAACAGTAGATCAGTATTGACCTGTGGTCACTCATCTCTGACCAATCTTTCAGCCATTCATCAGTAGCCTCTGTGGTGCTCTGAAAATCATTGAGCCAGTTTTCAGTCCACCTTACTGTGTGCTCATTTAGCTCAGAAGTAACTCCCAGGAAGGGAAATTAAGCACTACTGATATTAGAAGCATATGCTTTTGTCAGCAACAATATTAGCTCCCTTTATCTAGAAAAAAAAAATTTGTACCCATTTGTCTGGCATCAAAATTTGTACCCATTTATCTGGCATCATTTATCTGTACCCATTTATTGTGTGCATCAACACCGTATTTTTTCTCACTGACACAAGTTTACTGGCCTCCAGGAATTCTCATCTAGAATGGTCTTGTCAATACACAGGTAAATGTGTTTATGTATCGGTGAATAATGGAGAGACGGGAAAACTGATTTGGTGATCAGAATTCATTTTACTCAGGTTTTCCTAAAGCTTATATACCATTTCAGGAAGATTAATAATTTCTACTACAATAATTAGGTTAAAAGATCATACAAACAACTTATGCATTTGACATCTCTCTCGTAAGGGGTTGATTGAATCTCTCCTCTTCCCGTAAACCGGTTTAATACCATCTTCTTTTTATCTCAGAGGTGTCTTTATTCCTGCCATGGCATCCTGGTTATCAAACTAGCTATGCTCATTAAATCTGTCTCACTCTCTGTCTTGTATATTCCCAAATTTATGAATATAATCTTGAAAACATGTCTCACAAGCCACTTCACAATCATTTTGGTTTGGAGGATTTTATAATCTACAAAAATTCAAAGAGCTAACAAACAAGAAAATTGCCAAAATTTATTCCTACATACACCAGAAGTAGTTTCTTCTGATCCTTCTCAGATCTGATAATATCAAAGTCAAAGACTGTGAAATAAGATCTTCACTGATAACTTTTTTAATGCTCAACAAAACCAATTTCTTTCCTTTTCCAGCTTGCAATCTCTCTCCACTTAAGAAAGCGAAAACCATGAAAATACTAATGTAGAGCATTATGCTACTTCAGAAATTTTCATTGCTACTTATGTTGAATTTAATTCTAACCCTTTTTATTGATTTATAAACGTGTGGTGAATTCCATGCAACGCTGAAGGCAATGGAAATTTAGCTGAGCTTTATTCATTCTAAAGGACACAGAAGTGTCTTCATGGCCTCCCCAACTCTAAGTGCAATCAATATATCTTCATGTGCCTATAAGTTGCAATGGAACTTGTATTTTCACCATTTCCCTGGCACTCCGTTTGAGAGAAATGGAGGATGGTAGCATAAAGGAGGTAAGTCCATCAAGACTGTGGTCAATAATAGTGAAGAGTCATTGAATTATTTGAAACAAGACTTTTGCCTGTTATTTATTGATCTTAAATTTTGCTAGAAACTTCTCTGAGAATTCATGGAACATAATGACTTAAAATATGGCATCAAGCAATGGTTACAGTTAGGAATAATGAGAAAATGGAGAAAGAACATAATAACCTAGTACTTTGTATAAGTAATTTTCCTTAGTGGAAATTTATTTTAGAAAAATAACCCCTAAAGAACGACAGTGAGGCCCAATAACCCTACCAGCTTCTGAATCTAGCTCCATTCTGGTAACCTAAATAACACCCTGGAAAGCATGCCTCAATTTTTATAACAAACTTAAATATGTGTGGTGCTTTAGGATATTTTAGGAAATCTTTAGTCATCTTTTAGAATTGAAATTTTGGATGTTTTTAAGCCAATGACAGTCACTGTATAACTTAATATAAAATGTACTGTTCACTGCCAAAAATATGATAGCAGGACACATGAATTCTTTTTTTTTCCCATGGCTTTATAAGCTGAATTATGCCAGTAGACAAAAGGATGTGAATAAAACTTTTTTTGCTACTGTTCCTAACTAGTGTTCTCAGATTTTCGTGTATCACATAGACAGTGTCTCGTTTATATTTATTAGCTCAATTTTATATTGATTACTTTCTGAATCCAAAATAGATATTATTTTCAAAATAAATTTGGGTTCTCTCTAGGGGTGTAGTGCAACCCATATGGTGATTGCATTCTATAATGTTTTTTTCTCATAATAGTTTAAAATCAGTATTAATTAATATAAACTTTTTTAGTCCTTATTTTTAAAATCTTGTTTACAGACGCTGTCTCAGAGTAAGTAAGCCATCTGAGGAATATATATTCACATTTTCTAAATATCATCATCTCACTATATTGTAACACAATTTCCTAATGCATTTGTGTCAATATATATCCTACTGAAGAAGTAATATGAATTCATATAGGTCTTGACATATACCAAAGAAAAAATGTATATTCTTCTGCTTGCTCTTAATTCTGAAAATCTGTACTCCAAATAATTCAATGAATTTCTGAATAATTTTTTCAGGTGTTTTGTTTCACTATTTGCCCTAGCAGATTTTCTGAATGAAATGTGCTTTACATGTTTTAAGTTAATAGTGCATTACATATTTATCAAAATAACATGATGGAGGTTTGAGGAATACAGTGTTATAATCAACGTCCTGCAGACACTGTCCACATCATTACACTTGCATAAGAATTTAAGAACTAAACTAAAATCAAATTAAGTTTCTGATACATTCTAATACCAGATGAGTATATTCATGTTGACTATAACCAATTAGAAATAATAATTCTTGAATAACAGGAGCATCATACCAGACCACTATTATTCTCTACCCTGACAATAAGGGGTCTCTTCTAGCCACACCACATTCTCCTACACTAGTTCCTGACTGGAATAGATAACCTTATTTCTGCATGGGACAACATTATGAAACTATCTAAAATGGAGGATTAGCCTCAAGAATATCTCTAGACATTGCAAAGCAAAATAAAATGGCAATTGTACATCACATGTTTTGTCTACATAGGAAAGACAGAAATGATAGAAGTCAGAGGAAACTTATAGGTGTATTTGTTGCTATTGAAGGAAGATTATAAGATGTATAGTTCTAATTCTACTCTCTATTAAATTATTTCAACCTATCTTCAGGTATATTTTTTATCTTCTATATTTCCCTTAATATAAAATTTGTTTTCTGAATCTGAACTGAAATATAGGATCTGAGATGTAATTAAGGGTCGCAACTCTATGTAGTTTTCATTTTATGGAGGAAAATTTAGATGAGAATTGGCTGTCCACTACAAGGTTTTGGTAGCAGGGATGCCTGCTTTGAGCAGAGGTCAGGGGTTACCTGGTGCCAAACAAAGGCCCAGCACAGGACACAGCTGATCTCACCTGCCAAGCTGTCAGCATCTCTGTGTTACCATTTTCTAGAAATATTGCATACATCAGAGAAGAGAGGGAAAAGTGTAAGAAATGGCAGAGGAAACACCAAGATCCTAGGAGGAGAAAGAGATCCTGCAGGCACCAAAGCTGTGGCCCATGGAAGAGCCCATAGCAGAGTAGAGGAAAAGTGTGAAGAAGAGTAAGTGAGAGAGAGTAACCACTGAGAACTGACTATGACCTCTCCATACCATCTGTCCTTTAGGAGAGAGTAGGGAGAGTGATGGATATCAAAGGAGTGAAGCTGAGCTTGAGGGCAGGGTGGATGAAATTTTTTTTAAATTTTATATCTTTTTTTCTCGGTACATTAACTATTAGGATAGGATAGGATAGGATAGGATAGAATAGGATAGGATAGGATAGGATAGGATAGGATAGAATAGAATAGAATAGAATAGAATAGAATAGAATCTTTTCAGTTGGAAGTGATGTACAACTATTGTCTGACTGTTTCTGGTCTGTCCAAAAGTTAAAGCATGCTATTAGGGACGTTGTCCAAATACGTCTTAAACCCTGACAGGTTTGAGGCATTGAACATCTCTCTAGGAAGCCTGTTCCAGTGTTGGCCCATCTGAACCTTCCCTGAATAGGCAATAAATAAATTAATTTAGCCAAAGCAAATTCTGCAAGCAACTTCACTGTCTTTATCTCAATAGACTTTCATGTTCTTGTTCTCTTTATTTGTGCCATCTGCCTCACTAAGGAGGGTGAGTGACTGAGCAGCTGAGTGGGAGTTACAGTAAAACAGATGAGAAGTTCTCAAAATGCAATAGTGTAAATTACTGTAATTTAATTGCTGTGGCAGTGACAGCTTCAACTGTCAAACAGACTGTTAGAGTTTTTCTACCAAAATATTCTTTGAGCATTCTCTAGTAATAAAAATGTTCACTATATCTTCTAGTATTCAGGCTTCATAGTGATTTCAAAAGATTTATGAGACAATTACAAAGTAAAATTAACTAACCATTAAGATTAGCTGAATGACACCACTCAACTTTTTCTTTTTTCAGAAGCATGAGACAAAAAAGTTTAAAATGGATCCTCCTATTTTTGTTTTTCAACACATTTTTCTATTCAAAACGAACTCTCATCCAGGTCCCCAAATTACAGGATTGTTTTCATTATCCTGTTCCATCATTTGCCTCCATATTTAGCAATATAACAATATGGAAGTATTTTACTTATCATTGGACTCAAATGCATTTTTCATAGACCTTCTCCGACATATTAACAGTAGCAGAATCATAAGCATTTTAAATCTCCTGTTGCTTTAGCTGCATTGTAGGGCCTTTCCTTGGGAGGAAATGGCCTCAGTCCAGAAAACTCTTTATTTCTTGACAGGACCCAAGCTAATGTGTGTCCTTTGTCACTATGTAGCAAAGATATGGAACTCTGGATCATCAGTTTCTTTGTGTAGAGTCATTGTTTTTCTAACGTGTCCATACTGGCAGATGTTTATAAAAAGAGATTATCTGCTACCTGCAACATTGTTTTTTAACTGTAAAATGAAATATAGCAGTAATACTAGGTATTTATTGACAGTTTGAAGATGCCAGACCAGTGTTAACCCTATGGTGCCAAAAAAACTCACTACACGACAACTTGTCCTAAGTTATCTGATCAGGTAATAAACAACAGATAAACTCTTGTGGGGGAGTCAGATGCCCTGCTTTATAGCAGGGCTAGAGAATTACAGTAAATTGACTGAATGATTCAGGTGACCTTTCTCATCCTAAACAGAATCACAGAATCATACAGTGGTTTGGGTTAGAGGAGCCTTAAAGATCATAAAGTTCCCAAACACCTGCCATGGAAAGAGATACATTCCACTAGACCAGGGTGTTCAGCAGCTCAACCAGCCTGGCCTTGAACACTTCCAGGGATGGGACACCCAACTTCTCTGGGCAATCCAGTCCAGTGTGTCATCACTATCCTCACAGTAAAGAAGTTTTACCTAATATCTAATCCAAACTTAGTTTCTTTTGTTTTGAGGCCATTCCCCCTTGTCCTGTGACTACACACTCTTTGAAAAAAGTCTCTCTTCATCTTTCTTGTGGATTCTCTCCAGGTACTGGGAGGCTAAATTAGGTCGCCTCAGAGCTTCTCTTCTCCAGGATGAGCAATCCCAATTGTCCCAACCTTTCTTCACAGGAGAGGCACTTCAGCCCTGTAATCATTTTCATGGACCATCTGGACTGTCTCCAACAAGTCAATGTCCTGTGTTGGGATACCCAGATCTGGACGCAGTACCCCATGTGAGGTACCATGCAAGCAGAGTAGAGGGGCAGAATCCTCTCTTTTTCCTTGCTGGCCACACTGCTTTTGATGCAGCCCAGGACATGTCTGGCTTTCAGGGCTGTAAGTGCAGGTGGCTGGGTCATGTCCAGCCTCTCATCCCCCAGCACCCCCAGGCCCTTCGTGGCAGGGTTGCCTCTGTCTGGTCATCCCTCACCCTGGATTGATACCAGGGGTTGCCCTGACTGACATAGATGCAGTAGCAGCACTTGTCTTTGTTGAACCCCATGAATTTTACAAGGGCCCACTTCCTGAGCTTGTCCAGGGCCCTCTGGATGGCATCCTGTTCTTCAAGCATGTAAACTGCACCATTGAGCTTGATGTCAGCTCTCTGAGGTCATCATAAAGGTCATCAGAGGCCTCCTTTTCTATGATTTTCAAGTATGAATTCTTCTAAACGCTTGATAGAAGTGTATATAATTTAAACATTTAAAGCTGGTGCTTTCATTTTCGTTCTATTAACACACATTTCAGGACTCCCTCTTTTGGCTTATTAAACTATATTTCATGTTGTTAATAAAAAATTGATTTATTAAATGCAACTATTTCAAGACTACAGTGAGAAACAAACACTTTGATTTTTTTTTTTTTAAGAAAAGCTACCCAAGAAAAGTTGTATTTATGGACAGTGAGAATATTTCATAAGGACAATTTTATATTTTGTGTTTACACAGAGTTACTGAATCACAGACTAGGCTGAATTGGAAGGGACCCTAAAGAATCATCAAATCCAAATTCTGGCTCTGGACAGCACCATTCCCAAGAGTCTCAACATATGCCTGAGAGGATTACTCAAGCACTTCTGAACTCTCTCAGGTTTCGTGCTATTTCTGATATTTAATAACAAGGTTTTTTAATAGAATACTTTGGGGAAAAAAAAGTAAAAGTAATCCTAAATTTTAAAAACATGGACACTTCCAACTTTTTGGAGAATAATTTTGAATTCAACACCGTGCAACCAGTTTTTGAAAATCTCTTCTCAGTAGTTTGTGCTCAGGATGATCCAATGTCTGTGCCCTACAAAAAAATAGAACAGCAAATTCTTCTCAGGCAAAACATTTAAGAAGATGATTGCTTAGTATCTCATTCTGCATCCTTACTTTTTCACTTTGACTGCAGTAAACATGTTTTTTTCCCCTGGAAATGTATACATTCAAATTTTACTGTGAAATAATATAGGCATAAACATGCCCTGGATGAAAAATAAAGCAAAGCAATAGAGAAGAAAATATTTTTAAGAAAGCATTGTAAAAAAGTATTTAGGAAGGGACAAAAACATACATACACAAACAAAGAGTGGTATTGTGACCTCTGTCAAAATATTCTTTGGACAGCAGAGAATAATAGACAGTGACAGAGAGTGCAGTCAAGCTTAAATCACTGGTAGGTAAATTCCTAATCTATGAAAAAGTCAAGAGTGCAGGACTTGAAGATAAACTTTTTGAAATTGCCACTGACAGTTGTGACATTGATATGTTTTTTTTAATCCCTATGAAAGAAATTCATGTTTGTTTTAACATATTTGGCAATACAAAGGCTTAGCTTTTAAGGCAGGAAAACACTACATGCTCAGCTTTGAATTAGATCTCTATTTGTCTCAGGGCTCTGTTTATGTATCATCTCAAAATCTCGAGTTGTCTGACATTTCTTCTATGATCAGGACATCCACTTTTTTTCCTCTTCACCTCTTTTTAAAAATCATAATGACTTCAATGATAATATTTGAGGTGTTTTTCTTGTGATGCCAGTGTCAACCTCCCATTGTCACATGACAATATGCCCTAGGCATCCACAGTACTTGTGCCAATCCTCAGAAACATGTTGCTGCTTGCATAAAATATAAGTTTAAGGAACAAACTTTCTAAATATCCTCCTAATTCTCCTGTTTCCACAACACCACCATCCACATAGAAAAGATTACAGATTTTGGATAGGAGAGAAGAAAGATATAAAATAAATTTACAGCAAAACTTTGAAATCTGGAACTCAAGCCTGTACTTTTTTTCTTCTGACCCCAATCACTTTTTTCAAGTTGTCTTATATCTAACTAATTTAAAAGTATTTGTTTGGGGATTTTTAAGTTTCAGTTGGGGAGCAATGTCAACTCCATCAATCTGGGTGTGGGTACTACCACTGCTTTGTTGAAATGACTGTCCACAATGCAGTATCTTCCAGATACCTGTCATATCTCAAAACATATGAAATACCAGCTTATCTTGATTACAAACATGTAAATTGAAATAAATTGCAGCAAAAAAAAAATAAAAAATGGAAATTTGTTTTAAATCCACACTTATTAAAGCTCCAATAACAGCTTTGTCTCAAGTTAAGAGTGATAATGTTTTAAACAGTTTGTGTTTGTTTTCTAAATTGTTTCTGATTCACTAAAAATGACATTAACTTAATGAGACTGTTTCCCTGAGGAGACTGTGTACCAAGTTCCCCAGTTCTGGAGGGCCAACATGTGATCTTTCTGTTTCTGAAAATATTTTTTTGCTCTGTTTCAGTCCAATAGAGAATGCTGTGAGGTGGTTTGAAGGTCTCAGTAGGAAAGTAGAAAGGAAGTTGCTTATCAGAGTTGCTATAAAACACACAGTCTTAATATTCTACATCACATACACATCACAGAAACAACACAGAGATATAGAAAGCCTTAATGTGAACCAACAGCAAAGCTTGCCAAGCTCCAATAAAAATATCACTTAATCGAGGATCTGGATAAATAAAGAATGCTTTCTTCCTAATACTATGTTGGTGTCAAGGGATTTTATTTTACCAACATTTTTGTAAAAATGATTCTGCCTTGATACCTGCATATATTTTCTTGAGGGAAATTTCATACATTTGATTTATTATATATAAAATACAATGAAAACTAGCAAAATTGCTCAAAATAGAACTATTCTCATCTAGTTCTTTATGAGAATCAATACATTTGCATTTTTTGAATATATTTTTCCAACAGATTTTGATTTTTTCTGATGCTGTTCATACTTCTGTTTACATACTGTGATGTGATGCTGGTCATATATATTCAGTGCTCATTCACATGACTGCCGTCCAGAAGACAGAAAAGTTACTTGAAGCCACTTCTGAGGAAATGCTTCTGCTTCACTGACTTTACAGTTATAGAATTTCACTCCATTAAAAAAATGAAGAATTTCCCAATTTCTCTGTTTTTCAACAAGCTGGCATGTCTTTCTCTTAGAAGGTTATTTTTGGATTACTATCACTTGTACTCCGAGTGTTATTCTAACTGAATGAAAACAAAAAAGATAATTTTTTTAATGGTAAAAAAAAACTAAAACAAAAAAAGGCTCATTTTTTAAATGGCAAACCCCCAAAATTTCTTCATACATGCATATTTTTCACTAAGAAAGTTATTTTTCTGAATGCTTCTCTTTGTCTATTAACATACATATATCTCATCACATTGTGTATATAAGCCAAGAAAATAAAGGCTAAAATTAATAAGCATATGGATATTCCATTTCTTTTGCTTTTAAATGTTAGAAAAAAATAATAGAGCATGTGGTAAAAGCATTGAAAAACGCAATCCAGTAGGGACAAACTCAATGTAAATATTAATTACTATTTATCATACAAGTTCAGTCCTTAGGAATATCTGATTTTTAATCACTGAGAAAGGTTTTATACTGTTGACCATGTTAGCAATATTATCTCTGCTCAGTACTGCAGCGTAAGAATGTTTTACATTCTGGAACAAGAACAGAAATAACTGTAATTTGCACTTAATAAAAAAAATTTAATTAAACTTAATAAAAATTAAGGTTTTATTAAATTAAACCTAATTAAACCCAAAAATATTAGAGATTTCTTTCTTAGCTTCAATTTCTTGAATTAGTCTCCCACAATATTCTGTTCTCTATACAGGCTGAGCATGTGAACTTACCTTTAGATCCAAAGTCCTTCTGAACACTCAATTTTTTCCTACCCTATTCTTCAAAGAGTTTTGGGGTCTTTTTTGGTGTAAGATAGTGTGAATACTGTTTTGTCAGCCCAGATTCTTTAACTGGGGAAGGAAACGATGTTCTGACACATTCTGTTCAAAATAAGAATTGGGGAAGATAGAAAGCATCCAGTAGAGAGGGGAATATCACCCAATTTCAGGTGCAGGGAGAGGCAAAACAGCTATTATGAAAGTACTGCTCATAAAAGAAGCAGAAAATTGCAAAATTCAGTGGATAAATCCAGTAAATTCCAGCTTTCTTAACATTTGAAACAAAATTTTTATAATATGCATTTTTATGCAAAATATTTTGCATAACTCCTTTTGTATTCCATGACTTATAATATTTTCGACACCGTTTTAAAAGTGAACATATTTTCTTTTTTTCCTTTCTCTTACACAGCTCTGAAGAAAAAGATATCATTCAGAGGAAAACCCTACTGCAACTCAAAGCAGGTAGATAAAGTCTTATAACTATATTCACATGTTTATTGATAAATATAAGTTTCTATTTTATTGGTTTGGGTTTTTATTGGAAGTGGTCCAGAATTAAAAAAAAAAACAAAAAAACAAACTGTGCTTCTATCTCTTCTTATGTCTTTCTTTTTTTTTCTTTCTCTTTCTTTCTTTCTTTCTTTCTTTCTTTCTTTCTTTCTTTCTTTCTTTCTTTCTTTCTTTCTTTCTTCCTTCCTTCCTTCCTTCCTTCCTTCCTTTCTTTCTTTCTTTCTTTCTTTCTTTCTTTCTTTCTTTCTTTCTTTCTTTCTTTCTTTCTTTCTTTCTTTCTTTCTTNTTTTCTTTCTTTTCTTTCTTTTCTTTCTTCTTTTCTTTCTTTTCTTTCTCTTCTTATGTCTTATGTCTTTTGCTCTTCTTTCTTTCTTTGTAAAAAGATATGTAAAAAACTGTGTAATACCAATGAATTTAGCTCTTAGTTTTCTTGTAAGCTTTTTTTTTCATTTATTACAAAAACTAGAGAAGTTAAACATAAAAAAAATCTGAATTATAATGACCATAGAAACCTAATTCTAAGTTAAAAGAAAGAGATATAGATTTCATGACTAACAAAGATATCATCATCAACTGAGACATTGCTGCTGAAAACATGACTGATTTCTGTGGCTTATAGTAAAGATGGATGTCTAAAACATCAAAATATGTGTGGATAATTCAAGTAAAATAGTAATAAGACATTCTAAACAGAATAAATGACCACAGAGTGGATTCATAATGGGATTTAGATTTTTCACGCTGAGTTTCTTAGAATCTACTGAGAAATAATTATGTAAATTTCTAGGACCATATATACACAGATGAGATTTGCTAAGAAGATCAACATGGATAGAAGTATTT
The DNA here is from genome assembly GCA_013397095.1 of Sterrhoptilus dennistouni. NCBI lineage: Eukaryota > Metazoa > Chordata > Aves > Passeriformes > Zosteropidae > Sterrhoptilus > Sterrhoptilus dennistouni. The sequence goes on along the minus strand of VWZU01017021.1, from coordinate 1,787,341 downwards.
TTAAAGTGAGAATAAAGAGAACAACACTTGTAGAAATCAGAAGCTTATTTTATTTATGAGTAATTGAATTTCATAAGCAATACAATCTGCCATGCAATTTTGCAAGAATTATTGAACTTCAGATTCCTCAAGGCATGGCTTTAAAACTCAGAGAATTCTTAAAGAAGCAGTTTAAGAAAAGCAAACACTTCTTCTAAAATAAAAATACTGGAAATATTATTTATGGAATACAGTCATTGAGGATTTTGTGTAAGGACCAGACCACACAACGCTGTAATGTATAACCTAAATTTGTTTCCTAAGTAGGATGGGCAAAGTGAGTGAATAGCAGTTCTTATTTGAGACAAAAATACATTTTTATTTCTTGTCATGGAATCACAAAATCTTTGAAGCTGGAAGGATTCTCTGGAGATCACAGAGTCCAGCCCCACTGCTCAGAGCAGGCTCAATTTCGATGTATTGCTCAGGGTTGTGCTGAGTTAGGTTCTGAGCATGTCCAAGATTAAACCTTCCACAACTTGCCTAGACAACTTTTTGTAGGGTGTAAATCTCTCACAACTAAAAAAAAAAAAAAAAAAAAAAAAGGAAATTTCTGTATTTTTATTTCTTCCAGTTGCCCCCTCTTCTCTCATTGAAAGGAGGAGTCTGGCTTCTGATTTTGGCTTCTCTTTATCAGATTTTTCATACATTCACGAGACTCTTCCTGAACCTTCTCCTCTTTGGACTAAGCAGTGTTGACCTTTCTGTTGCTTTTGTTAAGAAAGATTTTTCAGTCCCTCAGTCATCTTTATGATTTCTTGTTGGCCTTGTTCCAGTTTGTCCCTGTCTTTTCTGCTGGAGAGGCCAGAACTGGACAGAGAATGCTGATGGGGTCTCACCATCAGTGAGAGGAAGAATCACCCCCCTGCACCTGCTGTCTATTGTTGCTGAATGACCACAGGGTGCTGTTGGCTTTCTTTATCACAGGTGTACCTTGCTTACTTTTGCTCAGCTTGCTGCCCATCAAGAACACCAGGGCCTGTTCTGAACTTTCCAACTGCCTGGCTCCAGCTCATGCTTGTGCAGTGGGTTATTCCTTGGTAGGTGCAGAACTTTGTGCTTGTCTCCGGTAATCCTTGTGAGTCTCATCTTGATATTTTACTCACACACTTCACACTCATGTCAGATAAGTGCCAAGCCTATCTGGTTCATTTGTGATGAATCACATGGACCAAGCAGAATATGTTTCCCTTCACAGGGCCACAGTTGCGGGATTGATATGTTTGGTTGTTTCTTTTTCAGGTTGTTTTGGTTTTATTTTGTTTGGATTAAAAGTAGATTGTGGGCATTAGCTGCCAATTTACTTATAAGTTAGGTATTTTCAAGCTGTTCTCTCTTACTTTCCCATTATATAGTGCTGTATTTTTACTGTTACCTTTGTGACTATTTTCCTTTAGCTTCTGTCCCAGCTGGTTGAGGAGAATATCAATCTGGCAGCAGTTGCATGGCAAAACCCATCCACACTTCTCTGTGTAGTAATCTAGTTACAGTAGTAATCTAATCAATTAGGGTTGACATATATATAAATACAGAAGAGATGTAGTCCAGGTCTTCCTTGTTTGAGCAGTGCTTTCAGATTGGCTTCTTCCTGCAACAAATACAGAAGAGTGATTCAAATATTTTAACATAGAATTTTAAAGTTTTTGGGAAACAAAGTAGCAAGTATTTTAAGGAAAAGGTTTGTGAAAGTTTTAAATCTGGTATGTATATATAAATCTCGTGGTGATGCACAAGGCTCTCCATGTTTGATCAGCCTCATATAAGCCTTAACATGGTTGACTGCAATCAGATCCATTGCAGACTTGAGGAAAAAATCCACCCAGAGTTAGTCATCTGCTTTGCAAAGGTTACAGTCTGAGCAGCTAGTGGGTAAAGCTGTGTAAGATAGGGCAGTGTTACAGCTGTGCAGGTTCTTCTTGGACACTTCCAGTGCATCACTCACTGTTGACAATTTGATTGTTACTGCACGCAGTAACGTACTAACTTTGATTGTTTCCCTTCCTAGAAAGTAGAGAAAAGTGTTGTTGAAATTTCCACCAAGTGCCACTCTTTTAGTACATATTTAGCTTAATAAATATAATAGTTGGATGGGAAATTTCTGAGAAGGACACTGTTTACAACTAAAGTGTAATTAACTTACACTTTAATTGTAAACAGGAAGAGATAAGAAAGGGGACAAATGCAATGAGCCATGTATTAGATAAAATACATATACAACTTGAATATCAATTTTGCAAATGAAGAGTTTGCTTCTTGATTTTTTTCTTTAGGATTGGGAAAAAGATTGGCTTTTACTGTTGTTTCTTTCACAAATGTTATGCAATGACTATGTGTGTATATACACATTATCATCCATCTATTGGTTTCATAACCTTCTGTACTACAACATATTCAAATCAGCAAGAAAATCAAAACTGCAAGCATAAACCTTAAAAATGTTTAAAATAATGATCCTTGGTAGAGAGCTACAGTAAAAGACTACAGAAAATTGAAATATAGTGTATGAAGAAGATTTCAGAACCATGTTTCAAGCAAGTGTATTAAAGTTAGGGAATGTAAAAAACAAGCTTTAATGTGAAGTTCAAATAGTGCTGCTCTTTCACCATGTTACACTCTCATCACCTTCTCTGTGAAACCTAATTAGGTCTTTTGACTACTGTTGTCAAGTGACTGATGGCTGAACTCAACAGCTAAATTCTGTTTTGTCTTATATTCATAGCAGTCATGCTGAAATCACAGCAAGTCAGTAAAGAATTTATTCTAAATATGTATTTAGAATCCTGAACATGTTCTTTCTACATTTTAGATACTCCATCTGTATATTCATGCTGTATGACTTCTCCTTTTACTGTGCTTCACGATATTTCAGCAATAATAAGTAGGAATCATTTATGAGGACACAGTTAATGGGTATTCTTAACCTCAGCTGAAAGCAAATATAGGTTCAGGTAAAACTTTGGCATTATGCTTAGCACACTCTGATAGGCGCTGCAGTGCAGAAAGGCTTATTCTCACACAGAGCAAAATGGCAATATTCTGATGGCTGTATCTCAGGGATAATTACAGCTGCCATCATATAAATAAACATGTAGCACCCGAGAAGGTCAGTTCCCACAAATGTTTAGCCAAATTTTGTTCAGACTTTTCAATTTTGCAAATAGGTCAAGGTACTGTGAGATTTACATACTTGCTGAGATATCACCATCCCCTAGTATGAACCATTTCCATTAGTGGAAAAAAAGAGAAAATATGAAATTTGACTGACTGAAGAGTTTACCTCACCTGAACAGTTTGCATTTTTGAGAAATATTTTATATATAAACTCAAAAAAAAGTATTGTAGCTTGAAATAAAATTAAGCAGTTAAAAATCACATATTTATTATTATGTAAAAGTTAATTTAGACTTAATGCCAAAACATGAAGTTGACTGACGGACTGATGGACTGAACTGCTTAAAAATCTTCTACAGGAATTAATCTATTTTTGAGCACAAAACAACTGCTGTTTTAGTCAATGGAAAAACTCCAGTTGTTTGCAGTGGGAGCAGACAATGGACAGGCTCTAAACAGAATGGAAGAATAAGAAGATTTTGCTGCCTAAAGAGAGATTAAACAACTGTATAAATGCAAAATGCCAAATGCATTTCTGGCACAGTTAGATGAATAAAATTCATCTTCCTTAACGTAAACTGAAAAAAAAAAAAGACAGACCAGAGGATATAACAAATTCCTCTGCAGTCATTTGCAAAAATTTTAAATTTAGAATTGTGGACTAGTGTGCAGACCTGGCAGGTAGGCCCTGCTAGGTTATCAGCAGGCATGCCAAGCTGATTTCATACCAGAATGAGACATCAGTGACGGCAGGACCTGCAGCTGGGTGTGGTTTTACCTCTGACTTGGAACAGGTAGTATGGATTCCTCTCGAGACCAGTTGACAGATTGAGGCAGATTAAGAGCCACCATTCTTGAAATACAAAGAACTTGAATTTGCATCTGTAAATCCGTAAAATAAATAGCCACAGAATGTCTGAATGACCAAATTGCACAATGTAGCCCAAATCCATTGTTTCAGATTCTCAAACGTTCTCGAACAGCATAGCCACATCTAAATTCAGTTGCAAGAATGGTCTCTAGCCTCTGATAATGCTACTTGTGTCCAAGTTCAGCGGGAAAAAACTGGTAAAGAAGAAGCAAGACCATGAGAGGTGTTGTTTAAAAAATGAATTTTTTTTTCGTTTTCCTTTTTCAGCTTTATTTTTAAAAATAAAACAAAAATTATCACATCCCTACTAGTGCAAAAAATAAACCAGTGAAAAATCACTTTCAGAGACAGCTGGAAAAAAAATTACCTCTTTTTTTTTGAGGTGTGGAGTACAATATAGTTCTGTGTATAAGCTTTACTGTAGTCAGATTTCTTATGGAGAAGCACTTGTGAACAAGTTGGAGCATTCTTTCTTGATGTCTCAGACCCTAAATCTTAACCATTAATGTGTGCAGTGTGGAAGAAAAATAATTTAATATTTCCTCTGTATTTCTTTCAATAAAAGGTTGAGTAACTTCATCACCAGAAAACAAGTGTGAATAACTATACATTTAAAGTAACTTCTCTGTTACTTTTTTTCAGGAATTTCTCTACTAACATGTTTAGAGATTTTGAATTAAAGTACAGTCAAATCTCCAAAAAGGACCATTTAAGAAAAAGTGCACACACAGTAATAAATTTTACAGTGTCTCAACAAACTCTGGTTATTCTTATGATTGATATCAAAATGCTTCAGGATGCTTCTTCCATATATTCATAACTGAATTAATTTTATTGTGATTGTATCGCTGAAAAACCCAGAAAATTTCCTGCAGGTAACATGACTTAAAGGAATACCACACGTGTTAAAATATGTCCCCAAAATCTTTAAATTAATATTCAACTTTTCTTAAAATTTGACATTTTCAAAAAAGAGTCAAGGTCATAGAAGCTTTTTTCTTTACTCCAGCTCAACAGTTTTACCTTGTCATGTCTCCTTTTCTCCTACTTACAGTATGAAAATGATAACTGAGCAATCCAATTTGCTTTCTGTAAAGTTGTTTTGAAGATTCTTTTTCCCTTTGTTGATTCACTTTCAATCCAATGAGCTCTTGTGCTTTGAATTGTAATAATTCTCCTGACAAATACTGGGTACTTTTTTAGTGTAAAAGATTTAGAGGTGTTTACATTGAAGTGAGCTCATTAAGGAAAAGGGGAAAATACAACAGCCACAGCTTGTAAAACTGGGCCTAAATCCAGGTTCTAGAAGTTGCACTGCAATTCTCAGAGATGCTGTCAAGCATATGAGTAGTACATGTTTGTAGAGTCTCACCTGAAGGATGCCAACTTTCAGCTGATGACTCATGAACCACATTTACAAATAGAAATCCGTAAGCCAGGAGCTTGCAACTGGCTTGATTTTTCAACAATGCTGAAAACCCTGTTCATGGTCTACTTTAGGAGCAAAGTGTTGTGCCAAGTGAATAAGAGTCATAGATTTTGACATTTTAAAATACAGTCTTTAAAATGGATGTTTTGTTGACAATGACTACATACTGATATACGCTGGTCATTTTATACCAGCCTAGTGAAGATGGCTTTAAATTTAGAAGGTAAATGTAGACAATTTTGATTGTTTCTGGAGGAAAATCAATACTAATACTTTTGCATTCTCATCAACTACATAAGCTGAAAGCATCAACCCTCTAGCCAAGTCACTCAATCTGACAGCAGGAACAATACTGAAGAGGCTGTTATCCTGCAGTTTACCAAGCTAGTCTGACACGTCCTACAAAATAGAGATTAGAAAAAAAGAAATCATATCATGGATCTGATGTTTAATGGTGTTCAAAATAGAAAACCCTATTTTTTAGTGTCCTTGCAACAAAACAATTTAATTTATTCTTCAGTCATATAAAGAATTGTATTTTTTTGTAGTATTTGAAAATTTATGATTGTAACAATCAGTTATTGTGATGAGAATTACTTACTACATTTTAAAAGTATGGCTTAAAAAACATACTTTAGCATTAACACTATACAGGATTCAAAGAAGGGTTTAATCAGCCCTTCAATATCAAGGACAATATTAATAGAAATTCAAGATATAAATTATTTTGAAAATATTACCAAAGTGTACCTTTCCTTGAATTTTGTTTTTTTTTCATGAGTATCATCTGTGAGGAGTGTTAGATTGACAGTTCTCGTGGTTTAATTCCTTTCTATTTATCTACATTTTGATATTGCAATTTTCTTCCAGCTCTAAACTGGAGGGATTTACACAGGGAGAACAGGAAAAATTTTGATTGCTGATAGATATGTGTATTTTTATGTCTTTCCAGGGAAATAACTCCACCAACAAAAGAGTTACCAAGGTCAAGAACAGCAGTCCTAATGTTCTTTCAGGTAGTAAAATTGTTACAACATTACTGTAGCTGCCAATTATCTTATCTGCTTGTAGTTTTCTTTAGTAAAGGGCTACAGTGATTTTCTTAGCCTTCACATTTAGAACTATCACCAAAATTCTGCTTCAGACACCACTTTTGACATTTTCCTTCTTTCTCATGAAAATATTCAGTATTATTGTAAGACTTTAGAGAAACAGAACTTTCTAGATTTAATCTTCATTTACATGAAGTAGTGCTATACCTTGTGAGCTACAATGCTCAAGTTGCAGTTAAAAAGGACTACTTTATACTACATATCTCTACTTCATGATTCTAAAATCTGCCATTTTCTTTAGAAAACAATTTAGTGACTTTGCTTTTTAGTCAAAGCTATTTTCACTATTTCTCTTTTTTAAAGTTAAGTCTGCCAAAATCTTTTTAACCCTGGTATGCTTGTTTCAAGAATGTCTACTTTACCTCTGACCATTTTTAACTAATATTGTGGAGTTCCCTGATTTGTACATTAACCTAATAAACCAGAGTCAGCTAAATCACAGACAATGCAAAAAAAAAAAAAGTGTGTATCTTTTTTTTCATGTTCTGTGTCACCTGCCCAGCAGACAACTGCTTAATGACTTGTTTCATGATTGATGCTGCTCATTGAAACAAATGGTGGCAATGCTAAGGTACATGCAAGACAAGGATGTGATCCAAAACAGCACAGCTTCACTAAGGGCAAATTGTGCCTGACTGGTCCAGTAGTCCTCTATGGTGGAGTGATGGCAATGGTCAACAAGGGAAGACTGACCAATGTCATCTACCTCGACTTCTTAGTTGCCGAATACTTATCTACACAGATCAAATGTGTATCAGATTTCACCACATTTAAAAATAAAATACACTAAAGCTCCATTAGACACTTCACTTCATAACAAGGATGTTTCTGTAGGTGATAGGCTGTCATCTACAGTGTTGAAATTTGGACTGATGTGAAATAGAAAGAAGTAGCTAGATGCTTCAAGACATTTATTAAGCTAAAAAAAAATCAAACTCAAACCAAACACAAAATAAATCTTTTTCTGTGCCTATCAATTGCCAAAGCAACTAAATATGACTCAAAGGCACAGATAATCAGAGAAACGTCAAATTCTCAATAAAAGAAAATATTGTTTAATATTTTAGAGGAAATATTAAAAAAATACCCTTGGGTTTTTACCATCCCCTGGTTTCCAAGGAGTAGCCAAAGACCTGAGGATCATTAGTAATGTTTAAGAACTACTGAGCAATTAAGAGACAGGATATTTTTTCCCATCTTTGGTGTCATTCAGGTATGTACAGGCAGAGGCTTCCTAGCTGATGACAATTATTTGGGTTTAGTGGAGCAGCCTGCTTTACAATTGGTTACTCTATCTCATATCCACACTACAAAGATGGAAATATCTACTGCTCATCTACCTGTTGGTTCTAGCTGACCAGCAACAAATTCTTAATCTAATCCCAGCCATGTAATAATACTCCAAGACAACACGGGGAGAACTTGTCTAAGCAAGCACAGCCACTGTATTGCACAGCCCATCTGTGGTAACTTCACCCTTCTTTCCATGACTTGGAACTTTCTCAAAGGAAAGAATTTTGTGTAGAAGCCAGCTATATTTGAGCTTCAAAATTAAGGTTTGTTTTCATTTCAACATCCATGGCATTTCTCTGGCTGCCTTTATGACTCTCATTTCATTTGTGATAGTAGCACAGCAGAAATAAAGTATCTAGAGCAGCATATCTGAGGGCAATGACATGGCTCAAACTTTTCCCTGCAATGTGGGCCTGATATTTCTGAGTCTGAGAGATTTCAGCCTGCTAGCAGCTGCTGTTTTCCCAAGGAAAATTTTCTCAAGAAAGCTTCTTCTCAAAACAATCTTGGCAAACAACTATCCTTTCTCAAAACAATCTTTCTCCAGGTGATGCTTTGCTGCTTCTCTAGTTTAACCAATGGGATTAGAGAGGTGTCATTCCTTTTCACCAGTCATGTTAAATCTGTATCAAAACACCTTATAAAAGGTAGTAAGAATTAGACAACAAAACCTTTTTCCTATGCTCTTTGCTTCTGAAATATTTGGAGTCTCTTATCTTTCATGTCCTATGACACCACAACAAAGGAGTAAATAGCTCTTCAAAAAATCACCAAAGCCACTATTCAGATGCAGTATGAGGCTTTCATGTTTGATGACTTTTAGCCAGTATCTCATCATCAGAGGGAAATAGATTCTCTGCATAGATGGACCTGAATAAAATCTTACCAAACAAGCACATAGCAAAAAGTGGCAGGGGACAATCCATTCACCAAAACACAATGACTCAAGAGGACAGTGAAATGTAGAAAAATTTTTGGACTCAACAAGGGGGGAAAGTATGTTACAGCTCTCAAGGAATAATGTATTTGTGACTTACATTTTCCTAATTGCTTCAAATGTTTTTCAGAATAAGACATTTTTAGGGTCCTTACAACACTTCAGAGTTTACAGAAGATAAAATGTATTAAACAGGCTTTTTTACTAAGAAAGATTTTCAAGAATACTTTGTGATCTCAGGACTTCAGCTATGCAGATTGAGAAAAAGCAGTTGACAGAAGCAAGACATGAGCAAAATAAGCTCCGTGTTGATAAAAGCATTTTGAGTTTGCATTATTGTGTTCTTGATTTTAATAGTAACAGAACATAAGCCCTTCACTCTATGGATTTAACTTTGAATTTATTGAATTTAAGAGTATAAATACTGCATCAAGATCATCTTGTGACTGTTCTGGTTCTACTTCAGGATTTTTCTAAAAACTAGGGAAAAGCACAGGCATTCTTCTCATTTCATACCCGAACAGATCAAATCATACTTTCATCAGTGAATACAGTTGCACTTACAGAAGGCACCTTCAGTTTCATGTGAAAAATTGTTTTGTATTAATTACCTACAGAACTGATCTTCTGAATTTGTTTTCATGCTAGCACACCATGGATCATTTAGTTGTTTGTATTGTTAAACACAGTTTCTTTTATAAAGTTTTAACAGTTTAATACCTTTAGTTATTTCTCTTCTATCCATCTTGCTATGATGTGGTTCATTTTAATTCAGTACCCTTATTCCCATCTATGAAACATGATATTAGATTATAACTTGATTTTTAGATATCTATTCACCATAGATGTCAGAGATTACTTTTTTCATTGTTTTCCGGTTTGGTCTGGTTCTGTTTGGTTTGTTGTTTACTTTCGTAAAAATAGTAAGCTTATAAAATATCCAGTCTTTTTAATCTTTTGTTTAACTTTCATAAGCAGGTTGTTTTCTGCTAATATTTCAGATGGTTTATATAAGATGATTTATGTTTTTTGTAGCTCTTTTTTTACTGAAGCTTCTAGATATGAATCATTCTTCAAAAACTTGTACAAAGAAACTATTTCTTTTATTATTCTTCAAGAAAACCATAGTCTTTCCTTTAACACTAAATATTTTAAAATTTAAATATTTTTATTTAAATATTCCTTAAAAACTAAATTAAAATATTTTTCCTTTGTCACTTATATAAATAGTCAATTAGCCATGCACATTTAACACAATACAAGATAGGCTGTAGAAAATTTTTATCAAGAAAATTTTCCAACCCCACATTCTGATATTGTAATTCATTTGCATTCTCACACTGAGAGAAAAAGAAGATGCAGCATGAAATTCCCTCTTGTACTCGTCTAGATGGTTGGTAAATTCCATTCATGTCTTCTTCCCCGCTTCCTACCATTTTTTTTTTTTTTTTTTTTTTT
>VWZU01017021.1:1755194-1777067 GCA_013397095.1 Sterrhoptilus dennistouni | reverse complement strand
TTTTTTTTTTTTTTTTTTCTTTTCTTGAAGGATTAAACCAGAAGTTAGTGTGGTGACCTGGGAGTATTTGTGACTGGAGAAAGAAGTTAGACTAGACTTCCTACAGTGTCTTCCTACATGCTATCTATTTCGGTTGGAAGCATATGAGATGAAGTTAATGGCTTTTGTAACCAACCTAACAGGCAAAATATTTTCATTTCACCACCCTGTTACATGTTGAACAGGTGGGTTTGGGAGAAGAAGGAGTTCATGATCTCTGAGGAAATGACACAGGAATGTTACTGCACATTGAACTATCTTAGCTTATTTCATAGGAAAAAAAAAATCAAGGAAATTTTTGTTATGTGAACAGTTTATCATCAGGGATTCAGAGAAGTAAGAAGCCATTCACACCTGAAACTACTCTATACGTTGAGTTATTCATGATATTTACCATGAGGAATCATAATCAACAAGTATAAATCTATCTGTAAATTTAGAAGGAAGAAAAATCATGCCTGGCTATCTGCAAAAGGCTTCACTGATCTGACAGCAGCATTTTCAAACTTAAGAGATAAAAAGAATTGCAAAGAATTAAACTGATAAAGAAGTGAGGACAAATTTGCAGTCTTCAGTATTTTGTTTTCCCTCTGACGATTTTCTTTGCATTAGTGTTTCTGTCCTGATCTTAAGATTAACTACCATCATGTTTGATTATGTCTCTAACCTTCTCTCTCATAAAACTTATGATGTCAGCTTTGTAATGCAGTTTGTTCCTCATTCTCTCAACTAGGTCCATGGTTTGTTTTTGTCCTCCTAGCTCTCTCTAGAACAACAAGTGCCTTTGAGAGTTAAGTTAAAAATTTCCTTACCTCTTATTTGGATCTACCTTTCAGAAAAACTTCCACAGTGTTTTAAAATATTAATCACTCAAATCAATAATATATATTTTGTGCATTGTGGTTTGAGAAGAAAAAAGAGTCAGTTGCAAATGGATTTGGCAAACAATATTTCTAATGTGTCTGTAGCAATTTCTCTGCTGCTTTCTACTGCTCAGTATTCTTACCAGAATATATCTGAAAATATTAGGCTGAAGAACCCTCATCTAAAATACTGACCTTTCTTTTTGCATTCTTTTTACCAACTTTTTGATGATGTAAAATTATACATCAAAATAGAATATCGAAATAATTTTTTGTTTCCCATGCTGTAGATAAGAGAAGAAGGATGAGTTTTGAATGAAGGAATCAACATTTGTTTTGCTTATGTGGACATTTCCAATAGAGTAAAAATCTTAGAGAATTAGAATTTAACCTTTAGTTATTAACAGAGCATTATTATTTGGCTGAATGTGTCTTAAAGTATTTGAGGAAAGTTTTACATATAAAGATTAAGAACATCAACCATTTTTTTCATATACTTGAATTTATTAAAACAGTGCCTAAAGAAGCACAAAACTGACCATTGCTTCTTACAAGGACATGGTTTCATTAAGGAAAGTTTTTTTCACAGGACATTTTCATGCTTGTCAACCCTAATGTATGTTTTCTAATTAATTAAGGACTAATTGAAGAAATTTACTGTAAAATGTAGTGCAGAGGCTATTAGTATGGCTGAAAAAAATCTCTGATTCATAACTCACTGAAATCTAAAAACAAAATTGGAAGAATATTCTCTTCTCTCATGCATGCATATTTTAAAAGCGTAAATTATTACTGGCTAAGTTTTGAGACACTAGGGAAAGAGGAATCTTACCTGTTTCACTAATGTATTTATTCAGCAGTTTTCTTTTTATAATAGGAAATAAAAAGGAAACATTATATATGTGTTTTCATTCCACTTATTTAGTTTCTTCAGAAGACCCTGGTGACTTTGCTTAAATGTAAAATGTCAAGTTTATTTCTGAATGGCTAAAGTTTATGATTGACTTGTGTGCTTGTGCATGCGTGTGAGTATCTGCTTTCATAAGGAAAGATGTCCATATCAGTCTGACATACACTGACAATATGTGTATATGATGAAAGGAAAGAGCACTTACTTCTTACAAGAAAACCATAAGAATACCTCTTCTCAATGCAACATCCATAGTTCAGAAATGAACTGTAAGAGACTCCTATTTTAGCACTCTTTCAATGGGCCTCAGAAGCCTGTCTTAAGGAACTTTCCTAAGTAAGAAATTGAGAGAAAGAGGTAGAAATGGTATCCAGGATAAGTTTGTGTTTTCCTTACTGAATTAGCCTTTCTATATCTATGGAAACACTCCTTTTAGCTATGATGAGAATGAAATAGACAGACAATACAGTAAGTAGGACTTTGTAGAAATCCCCTTTTTAAGTCAGTGTTTACTCAGAACACTAAATTTTGCCTAAGCAATTTGTTAGATACACTCAATTACACATGAGCCATATAATTGCATATGAATGTGTCCTAAAAGCCTCTTGTAGATTAGGCATACTAGAACTTGTACATGTTAGAGAAAAGGTTTGAGATTAAATGTATTTGAATATGATCAGATATATAGTAAAAGTTCAACTTCTGTCAGCTGAGTTACTGTAATTCTGATAGCCTGTGTGTATCACAGGAATAATACGAAAATAATCCACTAGTGGCAAAAGTTATTTTTAATATGTAGAGGAAGATTGTGCAGCTGATGATTAGTTTCAAATTAAATTTTCATAAACTGGTGATTCACACTGTAACAAAGGTCTGTTATAATACTGGAAATACGACTGTATCCCAGCTATAAGCTTGTTTTTTGGATGCAAATCACAATGTTAAACATTACCTCCTTGAAAATAGTCAGTATTAGTGTTTGCTATTATTTAACTAAGAAATTTATTTCACCTATACAAATCTTCAAAGATGCGTATATTTATTAGGAGATGTGTGTCTATGTAAAATGCATGGACAGGTAGACTTTTGCAGTCTACCTCTGCTTATCTATACTTATAAGAAAGTGCATTAAAAATCCATTTGCCTGGTGCTTTTAACCACAAATCTCTTCTTTTTTCCTGTTATGTAAGTTTAATAACACATATATATGTGCATAAAGTTCCATTTAGCATTGAGACATCTGGTCACTCTTGTGGTACTCATCAAACATGAGTAGAAAGATCTGCTCCTATAGGAGAAAAACAGATGGTGCCAAACTTTTTGCCTCATTTTCCATCCACAGAAAATTGTACTAGTACTTTCTGAATTGGTTTAAGTTGAGATGGTTTAAATCCATTTCAATGACTGTATCTACATTTATAAAATAGATCAAAAAACAATTAATGCTATTTCTTAACACATATCTTAACACAGATTGCTCATCTGTTTATGTAAGTATGTATTTAAAATAACAACCAGGGCCCACTGAGCAGGTGTCTAAGAGTAGGAAAAAGGGCATATCCTGAGTTCATTACCGTTCCCATATTACAAGCATCTTCTTTTTTATTTAAACATTTTCTTCTAGATAGATAAATTGTAGAACACTGTAATAGGCAGAGCAGCATCCCTCAAAACATTTTTTTTAAAATCAGATGATATTATATTGCTTTTCCCACGATTTCCAATATTGCAGCAGCTTTGAAAAGGCTATATAAGAGTTTTCTCCAGGTGGTGGTTGTTTTTTTTTTTTTGTTTTTTTTTTTTTTTTTTTTACTTTAAGGAAGCTTTCTGTTCTTTAAAGAAAAAAACTCTTAAAAATGGAAGTTCTTACAAGTGGATACTGTTGGTTTTTTTTGTTTTAAACAACCAGCAAGACCTAATCAAAGCATTCAGATATACTCCCTGCCTGGAGTCCTTCAACTGGAAATAGTATGCCTACCTTTTTTTGAGGAAACAGTGACATTTACAGTTTAGCCCTACAAGTGTATAAGTTGAATACCACTCATTTCCTCTTCAAAATGCTTTGCAATATATCTATGAAACACATACATGTCTGGGAGATGCCACTTCTGACTGATAGGATAACCATTCTTTCTGGTCTAACATTTAGCTTAGCCACGTAAAATCTTACTAATCCTGTGAAGCAAAATAAGCCCTTGAGTTTTAGTAGACGGGCAGATGTGACACTGGAACCTCTGGCTGTGTAGAGAAGGGTAAAGGATGAAAATAAAAATTAACATTCAGATATCCAACATCTACTTTTTCAATCATGTCAAGTTTCACTTCGTGGAGAGAGCATGCACTTCAATGTGTTCTCATAACTACTTACATATCAAGTATAGTATAAATTCTGTAGTTACACCAGGATAAGAATACATCAGGTAGGCTCATTCCTTAACAATCAACACTGGTCTCCTTGGAAGAAAAAAGAAAATAGGCATGGATATCATCACCTCATGAGTGCACTTGGAGGCAATAGCTATATCTGTACATACAAACAGAAGGATAACTGAAAGTAAGTTATCTTTGTTTGGGGTAAAATCAGCACCTTTTTAAATTGTGTTTGCATCACATCCTCATGGGGAAAACTCCCCAAAAACATTCTCTCAAAATGGTTTCATTGTGTAATGGACAAGAAGTGTAGAAATGCACTAGTGAGCGGAATCCTGAGGTAGTAAATTCCTGTAGTGGTATTAAATTATGTTTAGACCTTACCAATCAGGAGTTCAGGAAAGCAGATTTCACTGACAGAGGTGAAGGGGTAGCATTTGGGAGTGTACACTCAAAAGGCAGCTTCCTGATAATCAGGGCTATTTGAGAAGCTTCAGATGTCCTCAGAGGTCTTCAAGGAAAGTCTGGGAGAAGAATCAGAGGACTAGTTGCCTCAAATACATCTGCTAAGAAGCCTCATCAGAGTCTTCTCCCTTTCTTCATGTGAAATCTGTTTTTAACCTGAGGTTTTGTGTATGGTTCTGGCCCAAGCCGCGTTGTATCAACCTTAGAGATCTTTCATTCAGCCACTAATTTTAACTCACAGATTTGGCTTCCAGGTTTGACCTCAGACTTGTTTCATCATGACAACCTTGTCTGGCAATTTCTGTATGGTTTCTAATCCTGGCTAATTATTTCCAGATCTATCCCAACTTTGACTCATGAAATCAACTTCCTGAGTTGGCTTCAGGTCTGCTTTTGCAAGAGGGACTTGTTTGGCTACCTGTATTCTTGTTAAACCTGGTTACCATCACCAGACGTGTACTCTGCTTGCCTTGCTGGGCAATGCCTGTGACACAAATGTCTGTGCTTTCCCTAGTGTTGCCCTTGCTTCCTGCTTTCACTTGCTACATCCTGATAGGTCTAATTTCAGTCTTCCATGGTTTAAGGAGGAGGGTGCTTGGAGAAGATAATGCCTGGTTCATCTTAGGGGCTCACAGGGAAATTATCAGAGGCAATAAACACGAGCTGTTGGAATGAAAGTAAGGAGAATTTCGTAAACAGAGTTGTTAAACCATGAAACAGATTCTTCAAAGCATTTTCAGACTTTCCATCCTTGGAGGTTTTCAAAGTTCAGCTGGGCAAGATCTTTAACAATTTAATCTAATCTTCCAGTTAGCCCCATTTTGACTAGGAGTTGGGACTACAAGACTTCCAGGGAACTAATTAGATGGCTTATAATTCTTTTTTTCTAGGATTATATGGTAGTAGTTTCTTGGAGAGAGTACAAAAAAGCTTGGATATTTACTGAATGTGTTTGCAATAGTAGCCCAGAATACAGTTTCTGAGAGATAATAATGAGTCTTTTGTTCAAAAAGGAGAATAAGGTATGTATATGAAAAGAAAAAAACAAAACAACTCCAAGAAAACCAGTAATACTGTTCTTACTATGTCTTGCTTCATGCTCTGGAAAAATTGTGCTTGAATTTATGATCTAATTATCTCTGATCCCTCTTGGGAATCATGCCTTTAGTGACTTTGTTTTTGTTCCAGTACAGAGACCATTGCTGTGATGAGCTTTCATACAGATCATGTGGGTGCACAATTATCACTCACAATTTAGCTTATTATACTAAAGCAGGTTGAGTGTGCTGCAAACCCATTAACTCTTAGTGGTGACTTTCTGCACTCTCTTGACTGTACTAGGGGCCAAGTTTCCTGAAGAAACAGAAAATAATTTTTGTTCCCTTTTTTACTTTGAATAGTTATAAAATCTTGCTCTAAGATGGCAAAGAAGACATCAGAGATGGAATTATTACAAAGTAACTGCAATTGTGTCAACAAAAGCAAATTAAACAAACAAGAAGCACACCTAAATGAGATAAATATTTAAGCACCATTCACATCAAAACAAAAAAAAGGAGGATGGAAAGCCTGAATATTTTGTCTTTGCAAATTATCTTAATTTAGACAGTGATTTCCATAATTTACTACATTTCCAGGTTGTAGCTAATTTCTTTAAGGATGCTGACAGCAACTGGTGAAATACATTTGCATTATTATGCAAACATTAATCCATGTTTCCACATTAATAACAAAATTTATCAAATTATGGGAGTCCCTTTTTAGATGATGGGTAATGACGATCAGGGGTATTATGTCTTCAGTAATGATTTTTCTCTAATTAATTTTCTCATCATATTTCTGGCTGATATCAAAGCCCCTAGCAACAGTGAGTTTATGTCACTGGACTGATATCACTGCATATCCCACTTGACTTGCTTTGCAGTTCAATTTAATACTACTCTGTCTTTGATCATCTAATTACATGAGATATTTTCACATTTTCTATGCCTAGTAAATCAAGCATTTTTTTAAAAATTATTTTTCTCTTAATAATACAAGAGTCTAAACAAAGGTGAATTCCCTCAGGCCATTAATTTAATTTTAATCAAATGGCAATTACTTTTAATTTTAACTGTAATGTGCAATCATTTCATTAAATATAAAACAAATTTGCAGGCATGGTGATTATATAAGAAGGGAACTGCACTAAATGGCTTTGTCTCCTGTTTGCTTTGAACAATTTTTTAGAACAAAAGGTATTTAAAACTCTGGTAAATACCAGAGATTGTTACTGTTTATCACAATCTTTCAAATGAGTATTTCTCACTAAATAATTTTCCTGATGTTTTAATTTTAGAAATGACAGAAGTGCAGTCTAAAATTCTGAGGCTTTTTAAACCCTGTTTTTTGGGTGAAATAGTAGATGAAACAATTGTTTTGGTACAGTATACATCAATCTGATTCTTGACTTTGCAGTGCTCTCCTCTGCTGCCTTAAGCATCTTCATTAGTGTATCTCCATTTCCTTTTAATGTCCCTAAAGTGTCAGTACAAATTTTAAACCCTCCCTTTGCTGGGGTGAGTTCTGCTAAATTTTGCTGTGGGGTTTCTACTTGGCCTAGTAGGAAATTCCAAACTGGTCATACTGGAAGATGACAAGTGTATTACCTTACATTTAATAAGAATTTGTGGTACATGTTGGGAAAATAGACTGTAGAATACATGTATGAGTATTGAAACAACATTATTTACAGGAAGGCACAGAATTAAAAATTCTTTTTTTATGCACTTTATTCTAGGATGAATTTTAACTGTTCCTTAAAATCTGTGTTTCACTTTGCCAAGACAATTACAAGGTGGGGGCTTTTTAGCAAAATGGAGGATTTACTTTGATTGACATACTCTGCACCTTGCTATATCTTCACTGGTTTTCAAATGTACATTGCATTTTAAAACAGCTATGTAAGTATGTTCAACATGCATTTAATGCCTATTCTCTGTTTTCATTGCTATCCTTTATCTGATTTTACCCAGGACCCAAGGTGGTATCCCTATGATGTCCCTATCATGATCAACAATCACTGGTCATGAAAGATGATTATTCTTTTAGAACAGACATACCACTTCAACTTGTGTGGGATTAATGTATTCAGAAGTTTCTCAGAGATTAGGTAATCTTGTACTTGAGATGTTAACAGATATGAACACTCTAATGCTATTTTTTATTAGAATCTGTGATACTTGAGGCAGCAAGAAGAGCTGTAGTATACATTACTACTAAAAATGGACAATGAAGGACAAATGAAGCAAAACAGCATGACTGGTGGCAGTGAACCTGTTCTCCATGGTTCACATGCTTGACTCAGACCTGAACTATTGACCCACATTTAAATGCTAATCATGAAAGAGACCTAAATGTTAAGGTGTTAAGTTCCCTGGAGAAGATTTCTTTGAAACCCTTCAGGTTCAGCTTTTAGACTTGACCTCCGGTCACAAAGCCGGCAGACATACAAAGCAGCTCTGCCCGGGAGCTTTCTGGGATATAAGTGTATGAGGGTAGACTACTGAATATAGTCCTCATGGATTTATTGTTAGTAAATGGCAGCACTCACTGAAAGTTAAAAGGGACTTTTTTTTTCAGACTTTTTAGGCTGTCATTACAGTAAAAACAATGAATAAATGGGAAAAGAAAAACCCCACTACTGTCTTTGTATATGATATATTAAGGCAACTGTGTTCCTATCTTATATGCCTTTTTATGATGTCCAAACAAGACATCTATCACTGTAAGTTTACGCGTTGCATTATCAAAAATTTAAACCATTCCTCCTCCTTTCTGAAAGCAATAGGACAACTGAGGACTATATTATATTTTAGGCAATGACAACAGGCAATGTACGGATTTCACTCCTTTCATTCAGTATTCAGTTCTGATTACATATGAGTTTCTGTGACAAACTGCAGATAGCATTTTTTTTCTCTGTCTCTCTAATCTTAAAAATGTCCACAACTTCTTGTAATAAAGCTTAGTATTTATGGACTTCAGCAAATGGATATAAAGGAAAGTCCATTTTCTGACTTTTATTATTTATTGAATAGAGCTGGAGATGTACAAAATACTCGGCTACTTCAGTGACCTTACGGATGAGGACAAAGAGAATAAAGGCAAGAACTAGAATAGAAGGAGTTGTAAAGAGTGCCACAGGGAAAATTACCCTGGAAATGTACAGGAAAGACTGTGCCCAGTGAGGAAATCATAGCTTCCTTTTTTTTGAGTCTAATTAACATCACTCCTTGAATACTGCAGAAGTTACAGTGTTAACGTGACTTTATTGTCCTACACTGGGCAAGCAGAGAGTTTAATGTTTCTCTTGAATTGAGTGAATACCTGGAGATCTAAATTCTTCTGGAAATATTGATTGTCCCCAGATGCCATTTGCCTTAGAACTAGTTATAGCAGCCTAGTTCTTTTGAAACCAAATAATAGAATTATAGAATGATTCAAGTTGAAAGGGACCTTTAAAGGTCATGTCTTCCAAGCCCTCTGCCATGACCAGGGACAGCTTAATCTAGATCCAGTTGCTCAGGGACCTATCCAACCTGACCCTGAATGTTTGCAGGGGTGAGACCTCTTTGGGAAACCTGTTCAAGTGTTTTTACCATTCTTCTCATAAAGAAATATGGAGTCTAAATCTACCCTCTTTTTTAAAAAACATATACCTGTTATCCTATCATTACAGGACTTATTAAAATATCTGCCTCCATCTTGCTTATAAGTCCCCTTTAAGTACTAAAAAGCTTCAATAATGTCTTCTTGGAGCCTTTTCTTCTGCAGGCTGAATAACCCCAACTCTCTCAGCCTTTTCACACTGAAGAGCTGTTTGAGCTCTATGATAATTTTTTTCATTCTCCTCTGGACCTACCCCAAAGGATCCACATCTTTCCTGTTCTAACAACTCCAGAGCTGGAAGCAGTATTCCAGGTGCAGGTCTCAGTTTTCCAGGTGATGTAGAGGGATAAAATCATTTCCCTCAACCTGCTGGCCACTTTGTTATGGATGCAGCCCAGGAAAAAGTTGGCCTTCTGCCTGCAAGAGCACGTTGCTTGGTCATGTCCACCTTTTCATCCACCAGCATCCCCAAGTCCTTCTCAGCAGGGCTGCTTTTAGTCTGCTCATCCCCCAGCCTGGGTTGATGCTGGGGGTTGCTGTAGTCCAGGTGCAGCACATTGAAGTTGGCCTTACTGAAACTCATGAGTTTTATATGGGCCACTTCTCGAGCTTTTCCAAGTCCTTCTTTATGACATCCTGTCCCTCTGGCATGTCAGCAGCTCTGCCAAGCATGAAATCATCTGCAAACTTGTTGAGGGTGCACTCAATCCCACTGTCTATGTCATAGATGAAGACATTAAACAGTACATGTCCTAATATGGACCCCTGAGGGACACAACTCATCATTGATCTCCATCTGGACATTGAGCAGTTGTTAAATTTATTGTGGGAATGGTGAAATTCATTGCAGAAATTACTACATCAATGCCTTCAATGAACAAGGTTATAGGGAACATGGAATTACCTGTCTGTTATAGGACTTTCCCTTATATATTTCATAGGATGAAGTTGACTGTATTTAAAGTTTAGACTGTAAATCTCTCATAAAAGATGTCATATCTCAGCTTTTTCCAGCTTTGAAATACTGACAGTAAATGGATGTGTTTGTCTTACAGATATAAAAACTGTGATTGCTGTTTCTGTTTCATTACTTTACTTTGCTATATTAATTGTTGGACTTTGTAGCTAGCTAGGTAGATCACCAAATGTCACTCTCTATGGTTGAATAGCTACTCATTTTTTGGATATAAACTCATAGATGTTTCACATTCATATTTTGTTAAAATAAAAATCTGATAGTAGGCTTCCAAAATGCTTTATCTATAATCTACATAGCTCTCACTAAAAAAAAAAAAAGCTATCAATATTTAAATACATTGTCAGGAAACAAAAACCAACTGAATGAAACCAGATAACCCTAAATAGATGTAACCAATAAGATCGGTTTTCAAGATTTTACTGGAGGCATTCAAGTGTCTGCTACTGTAATCAACAAGTTAAATTCTACTAGTACTGAGTCTAACAGTACCTAGAAAATGATTTTTTCCTGAGAAATAGAGAAACACAAAATCATTCCATGATGTCTCTCAAAATCAGACAAGATCTGGACTCACAGCATTCTGTGACAGTAATCAAGGGAGAATAGGACAATAGTCAAAGAACAATAATTTGTAGTGAATATATTTGCTAACCCTGAAAAAACTGTTTACACTTTTCATTGGTGAAATATTCCATAGTGGTACCTCTGGTACACTCTATGATTGAAACAGAGACAAATGTTCTTCATCTATCCTTCTATAATATGCTTTGAATTTTTGTAATAACAAAATTGGATTCATACAGTCCCTTTTAATGATATGTCTTCATGACACCCTGGTGAAATTGGATTAATAAGTGTTTAATAAAGTTAAACAGAGGCATGATTATCTCAGTATAGCACAAAGCAGAAGAAAAACTTTCATTTTTCTTCTCATTCTTAATGTGTTCTGAAAATCTTCAGCATAATCATATATCTGTAGTGAAATTTTTCTTTAACTTATCTGTGTAGATACATATATTAATAGTTTATGCATGTTGACCCATTAAATTTAATCCCAAATGTATGATCAGATAAAGACTATAAATATTTTTTACTTTAATTTATGTCCATGAAAAGCTGCATATGAACAAATAAAGAGAGAAATTAAAAAATGAGCAACACATGAAAAGCATAAGGTTTTTTCTTAAGAAGAGGAGGAGAATATGTTTTAATCTTGATTAAAACTCATTCATTTTTCCTAAATAATTGCACAAAATACTTCATCACATTTCATCCTGTTAGGAGTCATGTGTTACGAACAGTATTTAGAGACTTCCTCCAGAAAGCAATTTATAATTTACCTTCATGTCTGCTAGTATTATTTCCACTATAGCTCAATCTACAGAAATACTGATTTAACAGATAAATATGGTGCCAAACTAGGAAAATATACACTTCAAACCATGATTTTATTGTCCTATGGCCCCTGAGTTTTTCCTTATTTTCTTTTCACCATTATGTTCCAGACTTGATAGTAACCCTCAATAATGCTCTCTGCATCATTCTCTCACATTCATGCTTCCATTCCTGCTCAGCTGGAAGGTCTACCTCTGCATAGTAAATTTTCTCTAAAAAGCACTCACTGTTTCCCACACTCCTGCTGTTCACTTGGCATGTCACAGATTGCCAATCAGTGTTGCTATTATATTTTTTTTCCCTTAGAAACTTTTTCAGTCTGTGTCATCTATGGCTTTTTGAGTGATATTACCTATTTTAGATGCCCATGATATGCTTCTGCTTTGATTCTTTTTGTGCACTATGTATTAGCAGACATGATTGGTTCAACTTCCTCTTTTGCATGTATGATTACAATTTTTTCAGACGTCATCAAAATAAAGAACATTTTCAGGAGGGCACTGGCCAATTCTTTAAGATGCTGAACATTGTGAAAATAGTGAGCAGTCCTCAGCAGTTCACCCTCACCTTGGAAGTACAGATGTTGCCTGACAACCAATTCCGAAAGACGAAACACTAAATAGAAGAAAATGTTATGCCTTATATGCAATTTTAAACAGCAGGAACACTCCAAATGAGACAAGATTTCAGCCAGAAAGTCTATTCACAGTTCTGATACAGCTTGCATTAAATACCTAGCTTCAATTCATCTTTGAATTGTGCTGTATCCATAATGTTAGACCATTCTTAAATCATTCAAGGACATCCTTTCAAGTGCATGAGTCTCAGTAGACTCTTCCTTTTTTATGGTTTTGATGTAAAGGCGTATTGTAATATTTTTCTATTTGTCTCATTCAAGCAGTGCTTTCCCACACCATGCACAAAGGAGCAGTGAGAAAACAGTTGTAGCCATGTGTGATTGAGGAAGGCAGATACCAGCACTCTTGAGGCTGCTGTACTTCAAAGGATTTGAAAGTTTGTTTTGATAAAAGATAAAGGTACAAAAGTTCAAGTTCTGTGATCAAAGTCACAAAAAAAAAAAAAAAAAAAAAAAAAAAGCAAAAAGAGGGTAACTTCTGATAAGCTCCACTTGTTCACTTGGACTGGACGCAGCGAGACTGTCAAAGTTGCCAGCATGGCTAAGCTGGATAAGAAAATGAATGACAAAAAGGAAATAAGAGCAACAACAAAAGTCAGATGAGAAATACGTGAGCACTTGTCAATGCTGGGAACATAAGAGAACTGAGTCTGCTTCATGTCTAAATGATTTGTACAACTACTTCATAGGCATGAACTACACAAAATGCAATACTTGCAGCCTTCCTAAACTGGTAATGCTTGGCTATAATAAAGGAGAACTACCCTACAGACTGGTTATTGAATGGGTTCACCTGCATGTATTCCCTCCAAGGTACTATTTAGCTTTCTCTTCAGGGCCTGCAAAGATCGGAAATCTGATTTTCATTCTGCAAATCACAGGATCGTAATAAGATTTCTCCTGAAAGACACTTCCAAATCTCATTGGATCTGACCTCTTACTTAAAGGCAGGTTTAATTTCATGGTTGAATCAGTGCCTTTATGGCATATGTTCCAGACGCCCTTACCACCTTGGAAGCTCTTCACAAGACTTTGTTCAGTCTGTCAGCATCTGCCGTGTACAAGGTGGTCCAAAATGATATCTGATTCTTCAGATAGAGTTTTGCAGGTGCTGTATGAATGGAAAACATCACTCACTTTGATTTTCTGGTCACACTCTTTTTGACTAAACACAGTATGCTGTCTGGGTGCTGAAGATACCCTCTCTGAGAGTCTTGGAATGCCCTTTGGCCACTTTTCACCCATTTATGTTTTTCCTCATGACAGAAATTAGGTAATTACTCACTGAAACTTCTTATTAGTGCTGGCATATGTAAGAAGTCACTAATGAAACAGGCTTAAATTCAAACGCCTGAAATGTAAATATAGAGAAATGCAAGTAACAATGACAAAGATCTTGCCCAAATGACAGCCTGCTGCTTTTTGACTGATCCTTTTCGAATGAGATAATTGCTGTAGTTATGACTGATTTTATCCTGTTTTCTATCTGCATCAGGGACTACCTCCATGGGATAGAACTATCATTTTCTCTCATTTCTCTCTTGCTGTGGTATAAAAACCCCATTAGTTGGCAGCCCAAAAATCTTTATTTTGTTAAGATAATATTTCATTTATCTCAAAATATGACTGCTATCATTTATACTGCAAGAAAAATATGGATACAAAACTAAGAGGTGCAATATTTAATATTCTCTTTGCAATATAATTCTTTATGTGTTGTTCTATAGTATCTTAGCCACTAGAAGCATTCCTACAGTTTCCTTTAAAATTGGCAATGATCATACCTTCTCAGTACAGTCCTCACAGTCCTCAGAAACATAAATTTAATAGTTACAGTTTAAAGAACCATACAGGAAAAAAAACCCACAAAAAACCAGGAAAGACTTTTGCAAAAGTGAAAAGTCCATTAAAACTCCTTAGTTTTATAACTGGGAGATGATCACACTTGATACAAGGTTTCACTTATCACTTCAGTGTGCTCTTCTCTGTGTCTCTGTGTCGGATTAATCTTCACATTTTTATTTTGTCAATTTTTCTTCAAAATTTTTCTGTGGCGGTTTTCCATTTATAACAATTTTTCTTGTGGTAGCTCCTTAAATTTCAGTATATTTTTCTGCTCTGAAGATTAATCAATTTTAAAAGACAGCCAAAGAGAGGAGAGAATAGTTCCCTCCTGTAGTGGTTTTTGTTTGCCAATTTGAGATTTTGCAGCCAACACACCGTATAATGTAGGGGGTTGAGCCAATGCACCCACTGTAATTATTTACTCCTTTTTTGTAGTGAGATAGGATTAGGAAAAGAGCAAAGCAGGCTCAAAACTTCAAGGGGTATAAGGAAATTGGTTTTTTTTAATATATATTAGAGAAGGCCGGGACAGCCTATTACCTGTTCCCAGGGTGGAAGGTAACAGGTAACCTGGGCTTGTTTGTCTTAAAATATGAATCTCACAGAGGTGTATTCAGCTCTTTAATTGGTTTAACAGGTTGTCAATATTTAAACTAGCCAATGATTGGTTTTGTCAGGCATGGAGGAAACTGTTAGCAGCTTCTCTTCGAACAATCATTTCCTTTGGTGGGTTCTTCCCTCCTCACTAAATGTCAATCAATGCAAAACCAGCACACCTCCTTTAAAAATTTTTAAATGTAAAATTTTTTTTTGGATGGTATCTGGATTTATTGGTGGTAGATCTAAGTGAAATTTTAATCAGTCACCATTGATTAGAGAGTTGAGGTAGTCAATAGTGCCTCGTTAAGTCCTCATATGACATTAAGAAAAATAGATCTTTAATGTTTTCCAGCACACATTCAATCTATATACTATAATGTTGCAGTTTTGAAAAAGGCATAACATAATGAAATTTAATGTATTTCTTTTTTATGTCTGCAGCTTTACTCACTACTTCCACTGTATGAAAAATGTAAACAAAGCAATTGACTGAATGAGCAATTGACTGAATGTTCCGAAAAATTACCTAGAAATAAAAATACAATGCCTTTTAAAAGGTTGTTCGTCGTTCAATTGACATTGTACAATTTTATGCTTGAGATTTGTAATTCAAAGTTAAAGGTAAAATTCTGTGGTACTGGAGCGGATGAGAACAGAATGTTAAGTATAGGCATTTTCTGCATTAATGTCTTGCAGCTCCATTTTCTCTTCCATTAACTTTCATCCTTTTGCATGTTGGTTCACATGTAGATTTCTAAGTAACTGACAAGCAGAATTTTAAGCCTTGTATAATGTTTCTATAAAAATACGTGGTGCTAAACTCAACTTCCCCTTTCTGGCATCTCTAAACTGAGAATGAAGAGAATAAGCTACTCCAAACTGGCATTATCATGAGTGACTGCTCAGATGTCTCCTTTAGACTGACCATTCTGAATGCACACTTTATAGCCATAAGACCCTGAGATATATTGGAAGTATGCGTGTAAAGTGGGCAAAGGGACAGCATCAGAATGGCTCTAAGAGATTATAGAAATAACTTTTGAACACAATTTATTACAAGGGTGCTTGGAGTCATGCATCTGAAGCACCCTTGGAGATTTAGTGAGTAAGAGCACTGCTAAATGTAGAAGTGCTGGATGAACACAGAATATTTCTCTGTATTGAATTTTTTGTGAAGGATCTGTATATTAATTAAAGCCATAAGGCTAAATTCACTAAGAAGCATATTCACCCAATGTAGGAAGTTTGAGGGAAACATTGAAGTGGTAATAAAAACTCTTGAAAGAAGCCTCAGTCATATCTTCTGTGTCAGTTCTACCACATTTTAGTGGTCTAAGGTTTTCCTGAAAGCAGTGTTATCATTCTTTCAGTATATTGATTCATTCCACTCTGGTTTGTCTCCTTCTCTTTCATTGATCATTCAAGCGATCCAGGCATTATCTTCACATAAGAACCTATTAATCAGACAATTAAAATGAATTGAAGAAATACTCACTCTGAAAATTTTAGATGTAATATACTTATTAGATATTACAGGTCATACATAAATGGTTTAACCACCACTCTGATAGGTTGTGATGGGTTTCTCCTAGTCTCTTTTGATGGAATTCTGTCACTTCATAGGGATTCTTTCACTACAAAGAGAACATGAACAAGTGATCAATTATTTAGTCATATGACAATCCTCAGCTTAGAGATGCCACAATGGGATATTCATCATTTTTCATGTGGCCTTTTCAGTCTGAAATATGCTGCAAGATCACATTTCTGCTATTGTCTCCTTCAATTGCCTGTCTTTGGGAGCTGGGAATCTTTATAACCTTCAAGCATCAATGCATTTTTTTGAGAAGCAGTAGCCTTTTGGGCTTGTTTCTTCGCACCCTTTGATCAACAATACCATTCTTCATTTCTACCAAAAAGAATTGTAATTACATAGAAGTTCTAGCTCTCTTTTTTGTTATTTCTTTTTCTCTCTTAAATGAAATGCAAGGGTAGTTCACCAAAAGAACTTAACTTGTAATGTCCATAGATGCATTTATGTTTCAGTCATGATGCTTTGAAGTATATTCATATTTTGAATATATTCATTCCTCCTTCTATTGAAAACCTACAGTCTATGTGATTTCTTATATAACTTGGAATTTTTTCCACATTTGAAACACAGAGGATTGGGTATCTGATAAAGTTATTGTACTATACTAGTACATAAAATATTATATGAGTAAATTTTTCATAGTTTTAGGTGACATATTAAAGCTCTTCTTTATTTTTTAGAATTTTTACTCATACATCATTTTGGTTGAATTGCTGTTTCAATTTTTATCTGGTTCTTTTTGACTAATCCAGTATTTTATTAATTGTATGATAAAATAGTACGCTTTAAAATTTTATTTTCCCAAAATTTAACATGGGTTAATATAGTTACTCATGCTCCCTAACTCTAGATCAGCAGAACAAGTATGATTTTAGCTTGCTTGATTTGTTCAGGTTACTGTTAATCCTGAGATGTATTGTCAGCACACACAGTTCAAAGACATTATTGTTTAAGTCTATACATCACTTTGATTTGGTATCCCAATGGTAGCATTGGTAAAATGTTTCAAACAAGTCACTTTATCATGAATAATATACTAGTTGTTTACATGGCAGGTTTACATTTCAGTTGATATGACACTTTTTTTTTTGCAACATTTGCTTATTTAAATAGCAAATTCTACACCTAAATTTGTAATTGAAGTAAAAGAAATGGAACTTTTCTAAAAAAGTATTCACTTTTTTCACTATATTTTTAGATGCAAGCTGGGCCCTAGTTGACCACTCTATAATCAGGAAATTATGAATATGAATTATGTCATGTGAGAAACATACCAATACTTGCAACTATGAAACACAGTTTGACTTGGGAAAAAAACCCATAAACTGGCAGAAAACTCCCCTTGACAGCATAAAATGCATTTACTTGGTCATTGATGTTGTCCAAATTGTTTTGCTTTTGGCATAATACTAACAGACATTTACACTAGCAGAAGCTTTTGCATTGGTCCCGCAAAAAGAGAAAATAATATGAAATAAATATGCACAGCAAAAGAAATATGGAGGACCCTGAAAAATTGAAGACATCTGTAACTTTTTTACAGAGTTACGGAATGCAGAAAAGGAAGTCAAAGAAGAATATAGAAGACAAAGGACAGTCGAGAACATGAGAAGCCTTAAAAAACTGACACATTAAGAAAACAACTGTGAGGAAACAGAGGACACAAACGAACAGGATGCAGTCAGGAGCTGCAAAAGGCAAAGGGTGATGGAGTAATTGTTCTTAAAGCACCACAAGAAAAAAGTAGAATACGGTACCCGTGTCCGGGGACATCACAAGCTGAGATATCCACGAGTAATGGAAATCAAGAATATTTTCTCAGTGAAAATGAAAAAAAGACAAAATTACTAAGGAGGGCTGAGGGTAAACACTGGATACATTTCTGGGAAACAACTATATTTTCTTTTCCTTGTTGATTACTTATGCTTGAAATGTGGCATTTGTTGGTTAAGATCAGTATCTGCTTTTGAGCATCATGCAACAGGAATTTCATGGGGTTTTCTTTTCTCCTGTATATGAAAATGGTAAATATATGGAGAAGAACTGAAATTTTATTTACTCTGCAAAGAATTTTACTGTGTAAAGATTTTTCTATAAAATTACTGTCAAAGAAGCTTTTAATTCTAGAACAGCAAAGAACTAAAAATCACTTCAAAATATAGTTTAACCAGTTAAGACAGAAAGAGAAATTAAAGTGTTACTGACATTTCTCCTGGGATATTTGGCTTTCTTCTTTGTCCTGACACATCAGTTTTAAAGAAAAGAAAAATGAACCTATGAACAGAAACACTATCATTGTTAGTAATGCTGACCAATCTTTCAAGAGGAGGAGGAATTTGACCTTTAAGTATAACTCGTATTCTTCATATGCTTCTGTCAAAGAAGCTGAAAAGCAACTGAGAACCAAAAAAAGATGATGACATACATTTGTTTTTATATTAGTAGCATAACAAGATAGTTGATATCTACACTAGTAGAGGTGAATACTGAGAGAGGAGAAAAAGGACAGCCTTGTAACAAATTTTCTACCTCTGATTTTTTATGAAATGTCTTGAGACATGACAGCAGCAAAAAAATGAGCATATGCTTTCTTAAGAAATTAGCTGCATGTTATATATGCAGATGCATTCTAAAGGTCATATAAATTTTGCAGCCTCCTTTGATGTACAGGATTTCAAATGGTGCAAGTACAAATCTTTTTTTTTCTCTTGAAATTTTGTTCAGTGTCTTGACCAACAAAATAAATTATTTGTATAATTAAAAAAAAAAAACTTTCTGATCAGGGCAATGTATTATATATTCAGGATCAAGGGAAACATTAGCTATACATAAATTAACAAACCTCATGATTTATTATTATTATTATTTGCTATTTCAACTCCAGGTGTGACCTCACCAGTGCTGGGGAAGGATCACTCCCTGAGCCCTGCCAGCCATACTCCTCCTGATGCAGCCCAGCATAACATTAGGCTACTATAAAGACTTTAACAGCACAATTGCCTGTCTCAAACACTGTTACCACAGAAGGATTTTGCCATGAGATAAGTGCAGAATGGAGCGACAAGGTGAGGCTAACTCCAGGCCAAGGGAAGCAAGATCTGGTTCCTACATGCTGGGTAATGAGTCCACACAAAATTCACACAATGGTAAAGAAGCAACTGGTTGTACACACGGTCAAACAAAAATCATCCACAGTTATGTGACAGATGGTATCTGTGGCCATCAAAACCCTCCCACCCCTGTTGAGTCACCAGTGATGAGAACTTGAGATAAGATAAAGGAAGGCCTATTGCCCACCATTGTTCAAATGTTATCTCAGGCCTAGGGGGAGGTGAACAGAGCTGGGGAACAAGAATGTATTGCTGATAATGGCAGAATTTATGGGCCACAAGGAAACCAGCTCTGCCATTGTGCTGAAATCAATTTGGGCTGTGCAAAAGGTAATTCTGCCAGGGGGAGATTGCAACCATGTGCTCACAGCCAACACTCAAAGAAGAGAAAGACTGAGCATTCAACTTATTAGCATTTAGAAGCACTTAGCCAATAGAACAAGGGGATTCTATAGCCAATGAGCATTAATTCCTCTGTTTGGAAAAATGTATAAATAGTGAAGTTGACTTTGCCCTGTTGATTTTACATGTTAATTGGTACAGAGCCACCTCTCACTAATTTGATCTTAACACCTTCATCTGTGGCAAGGGCACATGGCAGACTCATGATGAACTTGGATCCACCAGGAGGCCCAGGGCTGCTTCTGCCAAGTAGTTTTCTATCCAGTTAACCTTCAGCATATTCTGGTGCACAGGATTGTTCTTCCCCAGCTGTCCCCAGGACTTTGCTGAACTTCCTGACATTGTTGTCAGCCCATTTCTCCAGTCTGTCAAGGTCCCTTTGAATGGCAGCAGGACCCTCTGATACACCAGCTACTCTTCCCACTTAGTGTCAACTGCAAACCTGCAGAGGACACACTTGGTCTCATCATCCTGATCATTAACGAAAATTAAAATGGAATGAAAGCAGAATGGAATTGGTATTGTCTCATGGAGTGCATTGTCACTGACTTAGCTCCAACTAGTTTTGGTGACACTGATTATTACGCTTTTTGGTCTGGATGTTCAGCCAGTTTTGAGTCCAATATATTATATATTTTAAAAGAGTAATCTTGTGAACTTGTAGTTTGCCCTGAAGTACCTAGAATTGCCAATTCAATCAATCAAATTTTCCAGTTAATGCGCAATATGAAGTAAAAAGCTGTGAAGCATACAGTAGAAGAGTCATAGACCTGTGACTAGAGCTGCCAAGTGGATTAAATATATAAGGAAAGGTTATATGGATAAAAATCTAAATTTTCACAGACTATGTAGACAGTATATTTTCAATCACATATTCGATCTGTGTTTGCTGAGAAGAATGTTAGAACAGATTTTTAATAACCACAAGATATTGGATCCAAAGCCATGTGAATATAGAAGTCATTAAAGTTATGTTTATTATGGTTATTTAGACATACTCTTCAGTATCTTTAAAGAGATGGCATTTTCTTTCTGGATAGATTCTCACAGAAACAGCCATTATACCATTGTACCCAGTGTGTTTACAGTGCTTTGCAGCTGTACAACTTTGATAAGCTTGTTGACAACTCTAAAGATTTCAAAGAGGTATTTTCTCATCTACATTTGAATTTCATCCCAGAAACTGTCAGAATCTGTTAGAACTAGCAAGTGAGTTGATTATTCAGCAATAACAGAACATACATTTTTATGGCTGATATCTTCTTTTATAGAAACTTTATTCAGCTGGTATTCTTTATGCTGCTTATAGACCAAGAGAATATGTCAAACTTTTGGTTAAATATATATTTTTAAATTACAATGATTTTAATATTACTTTTTATTTTTACTTAGCAATTATACACGCCTAAGTGTGATATTATTTCAGAACATAAAAAGCACCAAAAATATTTTTTTAGACTTCTTTGTTTCTCCTTTTGAAGGACCATACAGTGTTCTGTCAACTAAAAATTACAAGACTTTACAACACAATTTTTTAGACAAGAGATTTGTAAAAATGTAATCAGTAAGCCTTTATGATTATCTAAAAGAAGAATAAAAAATATAGCAGTGGAAATACAGGCTGGATTTTAACATGCTTAACATGCCAGTTCATCAACATGACTATTATTCTCATGATTTGAATTACTTTTATTTTTCACTAGTGACTTGTCACTGGGAAAGGAGCAGACAGAGCCTATTGCAAGCACATCACCACCTAGATAGACAGTAGATCCATATTTGACAAATATATTTCTTCTTCTCTTGCAAACATTTCTGCAAATTCAGACCAAATTTTAATGGCCTGAGATTCATTAAGCCAAGATTCAGTGGGATATGGAGAAGTGTTAAACAAATGTATACTAAAAAAGTCAACCACCCAAACAAAAAAACAGACATCACCATGATGATTATTTAAAAAAAAAAAAAAAAAAAAAAAAAAAAAAAACCCAAAACAAAACCAACCAAAACCAAA
>VWZU01017021.1:1690195-1744032 GCA_013397095.1 Sterrhoptilus dennistouni | reverse complement strand
AGATTCTCTAAGAAAAGAGTGATTGAGTCATTTTCAAGGGAAGGAAGGAAGGAAGGAAGGAAGGAAGGAAGGAAGGAAGGAAGCTTAGGAACCTTTGTTTTAAAAAATAAATTAAAAAAAATCTCAACATCTTCCTTGTTTAAACATCTGCAACTCCTATGAACTTCACAGAGAGCTGAAATTATCCTTCTGAGATCAATTAGCTTTGATACCAAATCATCAGAAATGCAAGACTTGGCAAAACACAAATTTCACAAATAGATAGTGTTTATTGTGCACTCCTGAATTCAGGCATGGTTTATATTTTAATGCTCAAACAATTTTGGTGATCTACAGTTGTGAGAGACTGGAGGATTTTGGGCTTGAAACTTTTCAGGCACTTGTGTGAGTGGAAAGGACAGGCTGGGTCTTGCTCCAGAGAGGTGATGCCCTGCTCTGCACTCCCCATCCCACTGGGGTGGCATCCCAACCTCTGCCATGGTCACCAGGCCATGGCACATGGCAGGAAATGCTCCTAATCTTCCCCTGGAGCCCCTAACCCACCTTCTGACTGGCCACCAGATCAGAAGTCCCACCAGGGGCAGGGCGAAAGGGTACTTAAGCCAAAGAACAATAAAAGCACATGCCTTGAGTCTACCTTCCCTTGGATCTTACATCAGCTGAAACCTGAGGGGTAGCTATATTTGTTATTTTCTGTATCTCTTCTTCTAATTCATTCTTCATAAAGTTTGAGTAACTTACATTCAGATAGGTTGGAATTTGGTAAGTTGAATGGGTTAGAGCTTGTTTGTGAAATGCATGATGTTGATTGAATATTGCTTTAAACTTTTGCCAGAGTTCCCTGATTTTCTGAGGTTTGCTAGTAAAGTTGTTGTTTTGATTTCTTAGGAATATCTTGTCAGTATTTCTCCCTTGCATCTAAATCAGGGTAAGAAAAAAATCCCACAAAAACATAAGCCCCTTTAAAGGACTCGGTTACAGAGTTCTGGAGCTTTACAGCTATTACTGGAGAGTCCCTAATTGAATTATCAAAGAAGCTGAATAACTGTAATACCGTTCATCCCTTCTCCAGGTAACATGTAGTTAAGCCTAAAAACAAAGTAATAGTGTTACCCCTGCCTTTAGAGGGGCAACACGTTGCGATGTGGTGCGGACCCTCACAGAGGACAGCAGGCAGCAGCAGGATCAAACATGGAAGGCTCCTTTACTATCTGACTCCAATAGCTTATATACATTTTGTACAGAGGGCCAAGATTGGCCCAAGGAGGTTACAACCTCCTGACTCCATTGGTCAATATGACCATCAGTCAATTTCTCCTCTCAGAGAACAACTATCCAAAACATACTGATAAATTCTGAGAATACAATATTGTTTACAGGAAGCAGCATGAGAAAGCTGCTGCAAAGGTTCAAACACTTGAAAGCAAGAAATGCAGGGGCGACATAGTAGGAATAAGGAAAGCTCTGTCATAGGCTTGACCCCTCTGAAATAGGAAGAACTCCACAGCAGATTCTGTGGCTGAACTGTGGTCTTTGTTCTCTCCCTTTGTATTTACTTTATGTGACCAAGTCTTGGCAGTGGTAGCAGTTCAGGGGTGGCAGCTGGGAAAAGAGGAGAGGGGCTGCCCCATCCCAGGTACAGCTGATTCTATCTGGTTAAAGTCAGATCCAGGGGATCTCCTGCAGGACATGGTTGAGCTCAAGCAATATTTCCAATACCTCTGTGATAATATTTTTCAGAAACCAGCTGTGAGAGAGTGAAAAAAACCATGAAAGAAAGAGCCCTGTACATACCAAGGTCAAAGGGGAAAAGGAGGGATGAGACATTCCTGACTTCATGGCCAAGATTCTCCCACAGACCATGGAGAAGACCAGGGTGAAGGAAGCTGTTGTCCTGCAGCCCATGGAGGACCATGGTGAAACAGATATCCATTTGCATCCCATAAAGGACCCCATGTCAGAACAGACTGGAGAAAGCTGCAACCTATGGAGACCCAGAGGAGGATCCTGTCAGAACCACTCCCCGTGAAGGACCCACATTGGAATATGGGAAAACTGTACAAATAGAATGATGTTATTGCAGAAGGAGTTATTGCAGAATAACTATAACCCTCTATTTCTTTAGCTTTTCTAGACATTATGCCAGATGAATACCCTTTTTAGGGCTTTTATTACCTCAACAGAGACTTGTATCTTGCCAGTCTTAGATAATGTTCTGCTCCAATCACCTTTGTTTATCTACTATCTTGCCACTTGACTTCTTATTTGTGGAATTGATGATGTTAAGCAAATAAATAAGGAAAACATTTGAAGACTCTTTTTGTGGAACATAAAACAAATAAGTAAATGAGAATGAAGAAAAATGAGCTTGAACATAGACTGACCTTTTAAAACTTTCAGCACACAACATACTGGAGACAATTTGCTGTGGAAGGTGAGTATACAATACATAACGGAATTATAGAAATTTTTTCAGTGTCTTTCTATTAAATGTCCTCACTTAATGACTTTTTAAGAAAGATGTCTTTCTTGGCAAGCTAGTATAATTATTATATATACAAACTGTTCTGTATAGTAAAGTTTACTCATGGATGCAAGATCTGCATGTTTTTCCTCTATTTCCATTTCAAATTATATTATACTATCATGTGGAGATGACTGGATAATAGTCATAGACTTTTAAGGCATATATTTAATTTTTCTTTTAGATGGGAAATTTTTTATTATTAAAGAGGTCTTGGGTATAAAACAAGGGATTTCTACTGAAAAACACGGTATCAAAAGTGAGTGAATGCATGAAGAATAATTAATAATCCCTAAGGGACAGTTACATTACATGAGGCTGGGTCAGAGGAATGGGTTTATAGAACATTAACTTGCCTATATTTTTTTCTTCTGGAAGGTTTTAATAGATTGCTTTTTAGAACTACATTGCAGTATTACTGGGGAAATAGGTGTCTGTCAATACTTAAGTTCAGCATACACTGTACTGTGCCTCAATTAACATGTATCTCTGAGGGTATTGTCTACATAGGAGTTGAGAAAATGCATATTGTGTGGACAAAACTGGACATAAATGAGATCTCTCCAGTACAGCTGTCAGTATAATTATGGCAGCACAATAGTCCAAGCAGCAGATGAGGCAGTCCCAGAAAGCTGCACACAGGACTGTTGTGGCACTTGTGTTGTACTGGCATGGTGACTGAACAAGCTACGTGACAATTATCTCAGATATTTTTAAAGAAAAGATGAATAAATATATTTATGAGATTTCTGCTACTTGATAAGCAAGATCTATATAAGCAATAAATGTATTCTCAATTGTTGTGTTGGGGACACATAGAAATATGTTACAGGTGTTTCATAGACACAAAGACATATATAGCAGAAGAAATAGCTGCTGTTAAGAAAAAAATGTTACTCTGTAAACTGCATCTGCATTCACATGGTAGTGTTTGTACTTGTTTTTTGTCTGAGTAACTTCCATTTAATGAATACTTCCTCTTTTCAGTTGCTAAGTAGTGCATAGAATTATGTGCTTATATATAACAAATCTTCATACAAGGGAACATTATTTTACAGAACTGTAGAATGGTATGGGTTGGAAGGAACCTTAAAAATCATCTAGTCTCAATCTGCCTGCCATGGGCAAGGACATCTTCTACTAGATCAAGTTGCTCATAGCTCTATTCAATCTGGCCTTGAACATTTACAGGAACAGGACACTCACGGCTTCTCTGGACAATCCGTTCCAGCGCCTCACCACCAGCACAGTAAAAGATTTCTTCCCAATAGCTGATCTAAATCCAACTTTTTTCAGTTTACAGCCATACCCTCTTCTCCTATCATAATATGTCCTAGGAAAAAGCCCCTCTCCCACTTTCATGTAGGTCCCTTTTAGACAATGAAAGGCTGCCACAAGGTAACTTCAAATTGAGCAATCCCAGCTCTCAGCCTTGCCTTCAAGGGAGGTGCTGGGAGGTGGTCCAGCACTCTGACTGCCTTCATATCTCTCCTCTGGGCTCCATCCCACAGGTTCATGTCCTTCCAGTGTTGGGGACCCTATAGCTGAACAAAGTACTCCAGTTGGGCTGTCATGAGCTCACATTAGAGAGGAGGAATCACATCCCTCTACCATGCCACTTTTGATGCAGCCAGGACGGGTTGACTGTCTGGGCTGCAAGTGCACATCAGTGCATTGTGTTGAGCTTCTCATTCGCTAGTCCCTCAACAGAAGTCCTTGTCTTTGGGGCTGATCTTAATTCATTCTCCATTCTGCATGTATTTGTGTTTGGATCTGCCCTGGCCATATTCTGGACCTGGAATTTGGCCTCATAAAAATCCAATTTTTTTTTTCTCAAATACTATCTAATATTCAGATATTCTCTTGATCTTTCTTTCCATCTCATTTTGCAATGTTTTGATGCTCACTGCAAGCTGAAATTACTCCTTGGTCCTATCTTTTTATAATCTGATGTTCAGGAGAGGTTCAGATTTTTTTTTAAAATCAGCCTTTTGTGAAAGATTTTTTAAATCTCTGTATATATTAAGAAAATGTATTTGATGTTCCTGAGACATTAGAGTTAAAAGCAGCCTGCACGCTGCAAAATGGTGTTTGCTTACATCCATGTTTAATGCAGGCAAGAGCCCAAATCTTATAGGTTCCTAATCTGCTCAGAATTTATGACTAAGTAAGGATTTTAGTCTAATTATAGTAGGCATGATATGAGTTTTAATGTATACGAATAATAGTGTTCTAGATATTTAAGAGTTTAGTTTGCTGTCATTTTTTCCCCTTTCTCCTTAGTATGCTTACAAAATGTGCCATTCATGAAATGAATATTCTGTTACAATGATTATCAATGACTATTAATTACTGATGGTTCAGAATATTTGGGGGTATATACTCCAGCAATCTGCAATTTTTCAAATTAAAGCATATTTTTCCTCAATATATGTAGTTATAGTAGAATGTAAATATACTTTAACCTGTAATTTCAAATACATATAAAAGACATAGACAGTAACATTAATTAAAATTTTGCTTTATATAAGACATTATTGATTAGGAAGGAATGTTATTTAACAGATATATTGTGTGAATCAGTGAGGTAGACATACCACCATTACATGATTGTGGGGATTTTTCTTTGCTTTCCCTTCCATGGTCCACTCTAGAAGGTAAGTTTCCCAGGATAATATGTTAAATTTTGATACTGTACTTCAACATTGAGGTTGATAAGTAACACTAAAGTTTGCAGTCTTCTTTGCAAGCGTGGTGAAAAACAAGGACCATAACCTTAGCTGGTACAAATTGCATAGGATTTTTCAAGTCAGCTGGTTTTTATCCAGTGAAGATCATATCATAGCTGGTAGCTGGTAGGCTTAAAGCTATATGTAGGTTGCAATATTCCATTACCTTTTTGATGGGTTGTTGGTCCCTTGCACAGAAGAGACGGTAAAAGGACAGTGCTGAATACAGATTCAAAATCAAACATCATCACTGAGGCCAAAACCAAATTTGTAAATCTGGAGCATTTTTAATTTCTATTAGGAACAGATAAGTATAGTAGGAAAAATGAGACTAATATATGTAGCTGTGAAACACAATTTTCTCCCTCTTGGAAGTCTTCATAACAAAAACTTTTCTTCTCCCAACAATTACTGAATGTTGGGCAAAACTTGAGACATAACTGGATATCACTGAAACTTCTGAAGACAGGGCCTGATTGTAGTAAACACAAAAGGGGAGACCATTCTGAGACAGTTGTAAAATAACTATGATGTGTATTATCATTCGATAAATTTTCAAGCTTGGATATTACTGGAGGGATTAAATGAAACATGCAGATTTTCAAACATTTATGCAAGAATTAATGTGAGAAAAAACCTATTTCCTTTGGATCTATAAACAAAGACTAAATTTGACATAAATTTGTATTATTTCAGTCTGGTTCTCAAAAATATTATTGGAAGAACCATTTGGTATTTCAAGAGAAATATAATGATTTATAAAGTTATGCAGTCATTATTGCTAGCTTGCACATGTTAAAATATCGATAGTTGTTGACTTGCCTGTAATCAGATTTTCTATGATAATGTGAGGAAAAAATCTATAAGAATCTGCAGCTGCTTTTGTTTCTGACAAGCTGGAATTATGAGGTATGTGCATAGTCATTACTCTGTTTGGTTCCTCAGGAGGGAGGTGGAGAAAGCATTTTGAGAAAAAAATGTATCTTTTCCTTTCTTTAACACAACTGCACATCTGTCCGTACTTCTAAGTGGCTAAAACAATTAAGTACTGAAAATTCTCCTTCTAAAGCTGAAAAGTCAATTCAAGCACAGTTAGCAGAAACAGATTTACCTTGTCCTTCGTTAATAGAAGTCAAGAGAAGTATTACTTGACTAATATTTGTCAATAACTGTGACATTCCGATCCTGCTGACTTTTCTATTGTCAAGACTAATATATTATAGGCACTGCCAGTACAACTTTTCTGTGATGGAGTTGTGCCAACCTCTAGTATCATTGGAATGAGCAGATGCTGATCTCTGCAAAGTAGTTGGAACAGGGTCTATTCTTTACAGCAGTTTTAAAATTGATATAGAAATATCCTATTTTTTTTCTCAACCTCAACATTTTCATGAGGAATTAAATAATGCAAAACCTAGGGAATGTATGGGCCTCAAAGTCTTGACTGATAAACACTAGTGTCTTTTAAAGTTTAGAACAATACATAATTTTGAGGTGCATCTTGTTGCTAAGGTAAGATATATCTGTAACTAGCCTAAAAAGAAACTGAAGCAAGGCCTATAATAGCAAATTTAGTTGAGACCATCCTTTGGGCAAACAACAATGTGTCCCACCTCAATATTCCTACACTTTCTTTTCTTGTAATTATCTGCTTTCTGTCTTCAAAATATTCTATGCAGTTAAGGTTACATCTCCAAGGCTCCTGGGGCCCTTAAAGCTATGCCATGGATGTGTTTGAAGTGAAATCCATCTGGCTGAGACTGAATAGGTTGATGATCACCTTATCCCTAAATTTGTTCAAGGCCTCTAAGCAGGGCATTTCCCCATCTAGTAAATTCTATGGAGAATAGTACAGTAAAAAATGCCAGAACATTAAATTTGGTTAATCCCAAAGCAGAGCAGGTAAGATCATATTTACTTGAAAACTTAGTTGATGATAAAGGTGAGACCAACTCTTTCCATCTTTTAATGAGGGTATTATGGACTACTAACACATCTGAATCCAATAGAGATGGGTAATTTAAAAAATCAAACCACTTAATTTATGAGGTCAGGAAATGTATCACATAAAGGTTGGTAAACAAGTAAATCTGCATACATTCTGGATGATAAAACCTACAAAAAATATGGAACACAAAATTGTATCTGTAGTGAGATCAAGGCTGATATTCTTATGTCATGATTGCTTTTCTGTAGCTCAAAGCTACCTAAGGTCCAGAACCATTACCACACTCTTGAGACGTTTGTTGGTATTTGTTTCAGTCTTTCAGAGGAATGAGTAATCTGTTTTGAATTGCCAATGTCCTTACCTTTTCCTTTCATTCTGTTCCTGCTTGGTTTCTAATTTATTTTCTAGTCTCTGCTTTTCAGTCTTTCTGGCTTTTCAGTTTTGTTTTTGAGAGTCTTTTGTCTGATCATTACACATTCTGTCTTGGACAGACTATGAACCCCAAGCAATGTTCAAATTCAATCAAGCTTAACAACTGGGAATGTTTAAATGATTTGTACACTAGGTAAAATAAATTTTGTAGTGTCCAATGGGATGATCCTATCAGAGGGTAGTTTATTTTAGAAGAAAATATGATGTTATGGATGAAATTTTAAAATTGTCTTAGCACTTGTCTCTTATGTTTTATTGGTGTGAATCACTAAGCTTATCGAAACAAAAGCAGACTGTTTTTCCCATTATGTATTTGGGATTTGCATATATAAATCAAACAATTTGTAGGGTCTATCATGTGGCATGATGGTTGCTCATGTAGAACAGAATACATACATTTTTTAGCTCCTGTCATGGTTACATAAAAAGAGAATTCAATAAATGAAAATATAATTCTGAGTATTGCCAGCAAAATAGATGTAGCTAATATCTTTCATATACTAAAGTGTCTTCTGGCCACACAGACACAAGAACTGCAGAAAATATGCCTTATGTTTTGACTGCATCTAGGTGCTGACATCTATTATAGTCAAACACAAAAGATACTTATAGTGATACCTATACTGAGAAACTGAAGTCAGTAGAATAGCCTTAAGGTTTTACACACACACACAGGAAAAATGTAGGAAAAAAATTATTATCTATTTATTTTGGGCGCACATTTGTCACGTGTACCCTGTAGTCAAATTTTTCAAAAGGTGAAACATTCCCATATATTCCAGCTTAAAATATTTTTTTTAAAGTTTAACTTTTCAGACATCTTAATGTTTTTCACAAAATTGGATAATTGGTGGGTTTGTTTTTTTGTTGTTGTTGTTGTTGTTTTTGTTTTTGT
The DNA here is from genome assembly GCA_013397095.1 of Sterrhoptilus dennistouni. Taxonomy (NCBI): domain Eukaryota; kingdom Metazoa; phylum Chordata; class Aves; order Passeriformes; family Zosteropidae; genus Sterrhoptilus; species Sterrhoptilus dennistouni. The sequence continues at coordinate 1,735,504 of VWZU01017021.1, read as the reverse complement.
CTTTTTGTTTTTGTTTTTGTTTTTTTCTTTTGAAAGACCTCACAAATACTTTTGAGGTCTGAACAGTTTCAGGTCTGATCCATTTTTTGGGGTCATGATCTGATGTAAAGAAATCTTCTTTTTCTTAAACACTGAGAAGAAACTTCTTGTGTTCTGTTGGTTTTCATTTTCATCCTTGCCTTTTTTTCAGCATTATTGATGGAACTGAACTAAATTTATGATGTTGGTTATAACTACATTCTTTTATGATTAAACTTTTTTCTGAGAATGCGTTCTCAGAAATATTAAGGAGGCCTGTAAATATGATTTTTAGAGAAACAGGATGTTGATTCTTTTCCAGTAGCAATGATCCTCTATCTGTATTTATTTCATAACAATAAGAATGCCCAGAAATAGAGCTATTTGTAATAATGAAATTAATCAGTACTACAGTCATGCTTACTGGTACAGAAGTATCTTACAGCTGATATTTTCCAATCACACGTTGCAAAATTTCTTTAAAGAAAAAAAGTTAAAAACACATTCCTGCCAAGTACAAAGGCATTTCAAAAGGCTCAGAATTTTGAATGAAATTGATAAAAAACTTTAAATCTTATCTAGATGCTCTAAGTGCTAAGAAACAGATTTCTTGTAAAGATTCTGGGAAACTAGATTGCTCCAAGTATAGACAGCACAGAGTGTGACATGTTTTGTAGCTGGTCTACCTATGTTGGTCCTACCTATGGAGAGAAAATTAAAAATTATTTAGACATTTGTGAAGTAGTGGGTCTTTTTCGACTTTATTTTAGTTATGAAGTAAATTACTTTTTATTTTAGCTGCAAGTGTTCATTGGTCTTGTATTATAATAACTACAGAAAGCAAGCAACAGCTATGTTTGGGGTTTTTCAGTTGATTTTATGAAAAAAATTCCATTTTCATGGATCTTAGGGCAAATTAATGAACACATCTCAAGTGCCCCACAGCTTTTTGCAACTCTAGCACTCCAGAAAAAACCTCAAAGAATATATTTGATTTAGTAACCAACTTTGCAAACACAGTAAGATAGAAGTGCAGTAGCTGCTTCTATCTCTTACAAAAGCAACAGCAATAATGCTGATTAGGTCTCTGAAATAAAAAAAATGCTTATGCTTTAATTAGATTTTTGTTTTCTGTTGACATACCAAAGGTTTAATTTGTAATTTTCTTCATCAGATTTGCCTTTCTCTAACCCATGTATTGTCAGATGGATGCATAACATCCCAGCGGCACAGTTTTTCCCAGAAATTTATCTGAATTGCAAAGATACAGTGGAGAAAGCCTCTAATGTATAAATTATTTCTTCTCATAAGAATGTTTTTGTTTTAGCCAATTTGTTATGTTTGAAATTGCACATGCTGAAAATCTGATAGAGGTGCCCCTGCTGCATTTACTCAGATATGGAATTATCCGCTGATGCTAAAAATGCTTGGATTATTAGATGCCTTTAGGTGTTTCTGAATTGCTAGCATTTTTCCAACGTATTTGGCAAAGAGCATCTGTTTAGTAATTTCTCTCTGTTTAATGATACTGTAATAAATCCACAGACCTAAACTAGAAATTCAAAGAAGCAAAATAACCACATAAGCTACATTTCACATGTCATAGAAACCATATTATGTTTTTCCAAAAAGATTTCTAAAATACTATGTTAAAGCTGCTAAAGAGAGAAATTCTTTACAATTTGGAAATTCAGCGTGATTAATATCTAGTTCTACCTAACAATGAATCTATTTCACAATTGTTTGCATGTTCCTTGGCATGGAAAAAATTTAAAAGTTAAACTTCAATTTGGAAAGTTGAGTTGCTTCATGATTATTTAAAATTTCAATGCTAGAAGAATAAAATGGAGCACTTCTTACTTTTGGACTCTTCAGCAAGTAGTTTTCTAGGTACTTTCCAATTTCTCTGCATGGCAAACTCAAAATTCACTTTTCTGGAGCAGAATGCATTGTGATTTTTCACCTACTAAAAAAAGAAAGTAATTCATGGGAAGATTTAAATTAAAATAGCTAACAATTTGTTTGGACAACATGCAAACCGTTATGCCATGGTAAAAGGGAGTAGAATAGTTGTTTTCACTTTCCAAGCCTTTTTTTGAGAAGTGTCATATTTACGTAGATCTGTGGGACATACCATCAAATAATATAAATAAACTGTAATTCAGTTTAGGGGGGAATTTTGTTTGTTTTTGTGTGGGGTTTTTTTGTTTGTTTGTTTGTTTGGTTTTTTGTTTGGTTTTTTTTTGTTTGTTTGTTTGTTTGGTTTGGTTTGGTTTGGTTTTTTGGGTATTGTTTTTTTTTGCTACTATGGGAGTGCTGCATTTATATTAATCATAGTAAATGTACTATTTTCTTATAAATTAGTGAAAATTATTTTATTCCTTTATAATTAGTACTGGGATTTCTACATGCAGCCATTGCCAAGTGACAAATCAATTGTGTCAGACCTTACCTTAAGACTCTTCAGTATGTCATCATTCATTGTTTTCTGGACTCATAGAGTCAGAATATAGAATAATTTATGTTTCAGTGGGCTGGACACTGACAGGTCTCACCCCAGTTTGGTGTCATTCATGAACCTGATGAGACTGCATTCTGTCCCACCTTCCAGAATAATTAATAAACTAAAAGTTTGCTAGCCCCAGCACTGTGCTGTCTCTGTTAACTGTGTGGAATTGAATATTTAGCAAATCCTAAGAGTCCTATTAATTTTCAGTCCATTTTCTATCCCACCTAACATTTATCTCACCATTTTGACTATAAGGAGAGACCTTAGAGATCTAAGTCTGATCAGATTCAAGCATTGTTTTGACATTTTTGCTTCCCAAAATTGATCTCAAGCTATCTCAGGAACCACTATCAGATGGAACTCAGAACATAAAGGCAGGAATGTAAAATGCCTGATTTCCAACTCTCTGCACTTCTTTAATCCAATAGTTCAGTGGTTAGAAAGCATCTGGGGAAACAGATGATCTTCTGCCTAGAGAAATCCTCTCTTTGCCAGATACAGATTCTAAATCATAAACTAATATCCCAAAGCAGTGGGAAAGTGGGAAGAGTGCTTAGTTTTATTCTTTCTGAAGAAAAGTTAATATTTGTTTAACAAGCAAAAGAAGACACTATATAGCATTATAATTAGATACCTCACTCTGAAATAGGGACATATGGATCTTAGTCATTAACCCAGTGCCTATATATCATCAGATGTCTAAGTATTCACTTCAGGAATGAATAGATCATCAATATTCACTTGCAGGTGAGTTTCTTAACATTTTGTAATGAAGTAATTCATGTATTTCTTCACTGGTATGCAAAGAGATGGGGAGAAGGACAGTACGAGGGAAGCACTGAGCTCATGTAAAGCCAGTTCAAAGAATTTGGAGAAATTTATGTTTCTTCAATTTGTTTGAAGGGGAAGCTTTCTTTTCTTAGGAGGTGTAGACCTGGACTAATGTAGCAGAAGCTTTTGCAGGAAGAGAAGTGGGGTGAGGAATTCCATTTGCTACTTGGAAATGTAACAGAAGGCATTGCACAAATTATCATCAGAAAAGGTGATTTCCAGCCCACATGGACAAAGTTAAACAAACATAATTTTTCCACATGCCATCCCGTACAACTGTGTACTATGTTGATGCCTGAAGATATTCTTCAGCTACTGAAAGCATTTACTATATTTGAGAGATAGAGGATGAGATCATATCAAGTTATGCAAAAGATAAAAAAAATAATCCAACATATCAAATTACGCAAAAGATAAAAATAATCCAACATATCAAGTTATTCAAAAGATAAAAAATAATCCAAACTCCCCTGTAGTCTGAACAGGTGTGGCAACCACTGAAAAGATAGTGTAAATATGGGAATGGATCCTATCCCCAGCTGATTCCGAAGAATATGAATTATGTCAGTGATCCATTTCTTCTGAAGATAACAACAAAGTGACTAAAGACACTTTTTAATCACATTTTTATCAGCATTTCTTACTATCTAACTTACGCAGTTTCTGATTCTTCATAGTGATTTTTTGGTGTATTTTCTCAAAACCCTTATCCTTCTATTGAAATAAAAATTGTTGGTAGATTCCAGCAGACATAAATCTATATCCTCTTGACAAAAGCTTGGAGTTTAGGCATGTACTTCCCTAGAATTATGACAACAATAAATGGATCTCAAACAATTATGTTTTAAGTCTCAAAATGGTATGATTTTAAATCAAGATTTTTTAAATCAGTTTCTATATTATGTCCTATTTGAATGCTTTCATAACTATTCCTTAGAAAATTAGTAGAAGTTGTTGTTCATCAGACATTTAAGATTTCCTATTCTGAGCTTGCTTCCAAAAAACTGTCAAGCTGTAACAACAGCTGAAACTATATTTGGAATTTAATCTGCATGTTGAACCAAATGATGATTTGAACCAGCAAAAAGTACAATATTGTTTCTAGTGTTTCTAGTGTTAAGGGCAATGTTATTTTAGAATAATTAAGTTCACTTAAAACTTTGCATTCTTTCTTGTTTTGGTCTTATTTTCAAAAGGAACAAAGTAAATATTAGTTTCCATTTTTTGTAGTTTTTGATAAGAGTGTTCAATATTTGCAATGACATAATGTGACTGTTTATCTGCACTTTGAAGAGTACAAATATTTACACTGTTTTCCAAGCATATTTTTTATTAGCAAGGCTAATGCTTCTGCTAACTGAATAAGATCTAATGCAAATATAACATTACAAGATTTCATCAAAATTTGCAATATCTGGCCTGAATCTGATCTTTTAAAGGATAAATCTATGTTTTCATATGTATTTTCATCTAGCCCAGCAAAATCTTCATCTTTTTTTGTTGGAGCTTTGGGGCATTGTTGCCATGAAAATATTAAGGAGTGAGTACGATGAAATATTTTTCTGATTATCTGGATTCTTAAAGCAAACAATAAATTTTATTTTCAGTAGAAACTAGAACACAAAGTTATTTTTATATACAAATATTTTTCCAGTTTTTAAATAAACTAGTTTATTCTCATTTACTTATTGATATTTCTTTGATGCAACTTCTAGATTATAGTTAGCAGCTTGTCAAAATGCATATGAGAAATTGCTGCTGCTGGAAGTAATGGAATACCTAGTAGTAAAAATGAAAATTAAAGAGGTGAAAAAATAAAATAGGTGAAATAATAAAAATAGAAATGAGGAAAAATGCTGTGCAAATAATAAAAAATACTTACAAATATGTACAATGGAAGGAATCAATAAGTCTATTCTTCCATGTTACAGTAACTCTATGAAAAACCCAAACAAACAAAACCCCCAAACAATAAACTAAACCCAACAAAATCAGTAAAAAGATCAGAAATCTGAGGCTGTAAATTTCTTGACTAATTTAGAAAACCACTACTTTGGGAGGTGAGGAGAGTACTTCTATCTCTCCAACTTCCACTTCTGAAAACTCTAAGCATACCAATAATGCCATTACTTTAAGCATTCTTCATTAGCTGAATATGAAGTGTGAAAAATATGTACATTTCACACTGTCATTTTAAAAATTGTTTTAATAACAAGCAGTTAAATTTTTACATATTTATTAAAAGATGCATGTGAAAAAATATCCATATGTTTCTATATTTATAAATAAAATATAGGAAAAAAATTTTCTACTATTTCCCTGTTGCTTTTAGTCCTTGAGGAATCAGAAAATCAGACAGTAAAAATTACGCGTGGCAAAAAATTTACTAGGGATTACTTGAACAACACCTGGGAAAAAAAACAGTGATAAATCCTAAAAGAAGACTAATCTACATCCGAAGTAAAAGATACCTTGAAGATTAAAGGCCATTTTCTTTCTGAAAATATATGCTCCAAAATATTTAATGTTGCCATATTTAAAAAATTATATATAAATCTCTCAGGGGAAAATAACAATATTCATGTTGAAGGAGCATAGAATTTAACCATGTGGGTGCTGACTGCAATTCACCACAGGCAGCAGCATAAGTGGAGCCATCCTTTGGTTATGTATGTCAAGATCTAAGAAACACCACTGAGTTCTGGTTAAACATGCAGAACTAATTCCTGGTATTCTCCATGGTGCAGTTACATATGTCTTCCAGTGTCATGAGCAAATGTTATTCAAGACCATCAGCACAAAAGTACAGCTACAAGTTTCAGATCTTTTGGTTGGATTTTAGAAACAAAAAAAAATCAATTAGGTCCAGAAAGGTTTTGTGAAGCATGTGGCAGGACTCAGAGAAAATACATCTGTAAAAACCAAGATTTTGTCTTTTTAACCTTACTGACATTATGTCCCAAGGCATCTCTCAGTACATGAGCTGGATTTGTCCATGAAATGCAATATGACTTGTAACAGTATGACAGATGAATGAAAAGAAACCTCTTTCTTCCCATTTAAGGATGTCCTTCTAATGCATGAATGACATTTCTTCTCGGGAAATTTGACCTTTCATTTTAGAGGGAAGGTCCACCTTTTAACAGCTAGGAAGTCATTTATATCACTGGCAATCAAAAATTATTTCACTGGACTCTTAGTTTGTTTGTCTGGCTGTGTAGTGGAAGATGGATGCTTAAGAAATTATTAGAAAGTGCACTTTACCTGTAAACCTTAGCATTTTTCCCAAATAATTTGTATTGTTCTCACCTTACATTTGGGATCATCATCAGTATTTCATTAAATAAACTGTTAAATTCTGATTATTCTGGTTGCATTCATTATCTGGTGAGATGTGGATGAACTAAGGAAGCATTAGGTATCCATATCATTCTATTCTTTCCCTGTATTTGATAACACATTTTTTTATATAGAAACTTTTACATATGGCTATCGGCTTCACGCTACAGACCAAAATACCTTCTATATATGTTATATCAACTAACTTTGGATCACTTAGTATGAAGGGTCTTGATCCACAGACCCATTTGCGATCTATTTTCTTCTTGTAAAATAATGAGTTAATATTTTTTCTATTGTTTAATAATTAATTTTAGGTAAAAAGGAAGTGTGCTAAATTAATCATGGTAAAATGAAAATATTTTGTTTCTGATATCAGTATTTTGAAACTTCACTGTTGCCAAAATGTATTCTGTAAATGAGAAGACCTGCTTTTCCAGATCACTAGGTAAAGAAAAGATTGGTTATACTTTCTTCCATAATTACCAGACCTGACTGGGAAGAAAAATGCAGATTTTTTTTTGCAGTGATAGGAGAGAAATAAAATATATTAAGACTATTTTTAAAAACCCTGCATAAATGAGAGCAACATCTATGGCACCAATAATAAAAGAATGAATGGTGTAATTTTAGTACAATTAGAAGCAATGGTCTGTATTCATTAAACAACTAGACTCTGGTAATTTCAAAGGATTGCTACAAATAAATTGACTATATCAAAAATTTTTCCATTGTCACATAAAATCTCAATCACTAAAACTCTGTATCTTACGTATATCCTTTTTTTATTCTTATTTTAATTGTTAAGAAAATAAAATGATTAGTGAATATTTGTTTTTGTCCAGGACACTGTTAATTTTTTGAAATAGCCACAAGTGGCCAGGACCATGATATTATTCAATTACCACCTCATGCCAATAATGGGGCAGGGAAAAGGGACTCTTGCTTCTGAGGAAAAGGGTGTTCTGAGTGGTCAGGAGAAATGGTGATAGAGAAGAGCAGATCAGTGTTTGTTTACTGTTGTAGGCTTTCCATGTAAATAATTTCTTTGTCTTAAACTTTTTGTATTAATACTGTTGCTGTCATTGTTTTCTTCTTCCCTCATTGTTGATTCCGGTTAAGTCTTCTTATCCCAACCTGTGATCTTTTTGTGCTTTTTGTGCTTCCACTAGAAGCAGGAGGGGGAGGGAGCAGTGGTGTGGTTTTAGTGGGAGTGCCAAATTGGAGAATACCATTCCAGAACCAGGATAATACTGTAGATTCTGTCTGTAGATCACAAATGTTATCAGTTTGGGTAAATTTAATGCCTGGGAAGGGTATAGAAATAGCATTGCTTGTTGTAAGAATATTGATCAGCCCATAGGGAATGGGGTGAAATTTTCATAGTCAATTTTTTGGATTTATATCTGACCTTCAGTACAGATTATTACAGAACTGGAAACACTCATGACGATGGAACAGATAATAAATGTTAAATTTAGTACAAAAGCATCCTTTCCTTAAAACTGACTCAAGGTAACAGGAATATAACTTACGTGAACTTTTTCTGTCAGCATATTCAACTTGGGAAATAAACTAAAAAGAGGGTTGCATGTAGAAATTTATCCCTTTTGAACCACTGTGTCTCCAATTACATGCAAAATATCTATTAAAATAATATTTATGATACCCTAAAGACATAATAAAATATGGTTTAATGACTGCAAATTTAAAATGTAGCTTTCACTTTGCCAAGGGTAGAGTGCTAATATGGGCACTGTAAATTTTATTTCAAGGAATACCCCTATGTCTGCATGAGGATGGAAGCATAGCCTATTTGGCCTTCTTGCATTTCACTTTTTTAATTTTTTCAGCACTCTTTCTTAAATTCTTATGTCACTTAGCTTTCAGTTTGACTTATTCTTGCATTTTCTTTTAAACCTTCTTTCTCTGTTTTTTGGTTTGGGAAATTTTAGTTTTGTTTTGTTTTTTTTTTTTTTTTTTTTTTTTTTTTTTTTTTTTTTTTTTTTTTTTTTTTTTTTTTTGTTGGTTAGTTTGTTGGGGTTTCTTTTCTTTCTTTATCTCAAACAACTTTACTTTTCCTCACAGGTAGAACTGTACTCTGCTATTCATTAAGTACCTGCAATTAGCACCAGGAAATTATTTGCTATAATAGTAAGCACAGAATAAACACTTAGTACAAGTGATGTGAACATAGAGTCAAAGGTTACATCTGGAAATCTATTGTGATTGATTACTTTGTAATGTGTCTTTGTTATGTCTCAAATTAAAACATTTTCTCTAAAGAGAGAGAAAGCAAAAGCGAGAGCTTTTCTGATACTTTAATTTTTATGTAGCTGAGACAAGCTTTTGATATAATCTGTATATGTGGAAATAAAAATGTATTATATTAATCATTAGTCAAAATCAAGCCATTACATTCAATATGTCCCTTAGTTCAAAATTAAATATTCTCATGTTTCATTTCACCTTTGTAAAAATCCTCCATTCAGTATTGTATGTATAAGTCAAATACCAAATACTTATTTTCATACTTATTCTATAACACTTAAATGTGAGTTAGATCCTTTATTCAATAATCTTATGTAAATCTGTGTCCATAAAATTGTGTCTATACTTGTCCATACACTGCTGGGTCCTTAAAAGCTTTTTTACTGCAATGGTGGTTGTGTATGCCCTGGAAATATGCTATTGGTAAGAACTTCAATGTCTCAAACTCCTCTGTTTTTTTTATTCAGGCCAAGTAATTTTCTGTTCTTTTCTGTTACTTTATTGCCACTGGAATAAAAAGAATGTGAAAGCATTTATACTGGCTGTCCCTTTTAAATCATCTCTATGTATTCACATCTCAGAGTTTTCAGCTACTTCTTTCAGGCACTATTTTTGTGTTTACATTTCTCTCTGCTATTATTATTATTACAACATGATTATTTCATACTGGATTCAAGTATACCTTAATCATTGCATAAAGGATTACATATCAGCTTTGTAATTTGTCTCCGGCTGAAGATTAAGTTTTCTAGAAAATGCACTTCGTGTTCAACTTTGGACTACAAATTAAAGAACCATAGTTCTATGCATTAAAATGTTTTAGCAATCATTCTGTTGCAGTTTCTGAAATAAAGATCTTGAAAAAATATTCTTCTGATCTATCTTGCAACCTCTTCCTTTTAGCTACTCGGACAAACTAAATATACGAACTGTAAGAAAAAAGAAATACTAGTATAACTATCTCAACAAGATAAAAATATTCAAAATAAATGTAGGTACTGACAAAAACATTTTTGGGAATAAAAAAGTAAGAAGTTGGTTCTGGTGCAGTGCAACAGAATCTGCAATATCTTTTGCAATAACAAATTTATAATGAAAATGCAAACAGTAAGTACTCCATTGTAGGTGCTCAGTTAAATGGAAGGTCAAGTTTGCTTGATACAGATTGATTTAAATATTTAATGTAAATATCCAGCTTCTAAAATTTTGATCTAAATAGAATGTCACTTTGTTATAAAAAGAATAAGTAGAACAAGAGGAAAGCAGAGTAAGACATACGTGTATGAACCTGGTATATAGGCAGTTTTTTTGGCCTAAAACCTGTTTCTTCAACTGTCAACAATCTTCTACTACTCTTTTATGATAAAAAAACCAGGATTTTTTTAAAAAGCGGTTGAAAATTTCAGGGGGCATTCAAGATGCAAAATTTCTGATAATTTTTATGTTCATTAATTTTATGTTCCTATAGACCATACTATGAATGCAACTTTTTTTTTATTTTCTATTACCTGTGTGAAAAGGATAGGTTTCAGGATGTCATATGGCTGAAGGAATATCTGGATACTAAGTACATGGTATTTATGGAGTTTCTTCTGTGTGAATCTGTCTTGATGATAAAACATTCTACAGTCAACAATAAATTGTGTTTAAGGTTGAGAAGGAGTCAAGTTACTAATTAAAATAAAGACCCAGTCATGTTACCAAAACTGTTATATATTTTGTAATCAGAAAGCAGATGATAGATTCTGTTAAGAATCTTATTCTTGCCCCAGAGGAGATACTCTACTGGGCATCAGTAAGGAACAAGGAAACAACAGCACTTTAGGGAATATCAGAGAAATGTCTGTTAATCTTCCCAAAGGAATTAGAGATCATGCCTCCCCAAAAAGTGAAGAGGCCAACAGCCTAGCTGAAATGCTACTACACCAGTGTACACAGATGGGTAATGAGCAGGAGTTGGGAACCAAAGTGAAATTAGAAAATTCTCATTTATTTGCCATCACACAAACATGGTAGAATGGGTTACACGACAGGAGGAATGCAGTTCAGGGCCACAGGATTTTCAGAAGAGATAGCCTGGGAAAGAGGGGTGGAGATGTTGCTCTCTATGTTGAGGAAAGGCTAGATTGTGAAGAGTTGCCTCTGAGTAACAGCTATGAAGGGGTTGAGAGACTGGGAAAAAGTCAAGCACAGTACCTATAAAGGACAACGTCATTTCTTAGTTACAAGCCATCCTGCAAATAAAGAAATGGTAAATAATGTTGGGGGGAAAGGGATAGCAGGTTAGTGTCACTCTGTGGTGCCAAAGATGAACTCAAACTTAATTTTCTCTTCCCTTTAAAATGGGTTTTAATGAAGAAACTAAATGGAGATAATGTGAGACAAGTAGACATCTGCACTATTGTACCATGTTTCTGAGAAAAAGTACAAATACTAATAGCAGTTTGGAGTATAATTAGGAATTTGTTGTTTATCCTGGGTTTGCTTTGGTTTCTAATGAGATAGTCATGCAGGACATTTATTTTTAAAAGAAATGAAAATATTAATTTTATATTTTAGAAAAAGAAGAGTTTTTTCATAATTCATAGCTAAATACTTATATAAATGGTTCTGAATTTTCTGACGCCTAATCAGTTTCCAGTCAAAAATGTTAACAATATTGTTATTCTTAGTTCATGACAGCTGGAAAAGTGGGGGTTGAGGGTTAATTATTACTTTTTGAATGCTTGGATGATGACATTCTTAATGGAAAAAAAACCCACCACAACAACAACAACAAAAAAAATAGGAGAAAATAGAAAAAGATAAATTGCATAATTTTGGGAAAACATAACTTTCCAAATTAAGTTTAGTTTCGTGTTTATAAAACAATTTACCTAAAACATTAAATTCTTAAAAGAAAAAGCAGGTGTATGTTTGAAGGAGTGTTTCCTGCGTAAATTAGGAGAGAAAAATTTCTACACACAAATAGAGAGTTTAATTGCTTCTCTGAGAGACTTGTAATAAATTCTGCAATATAAACTGTGAAAAGTGTAATAATTTCAATTTTTTTTCATTCTATTCACCACTTTCAAACTATGCTTAATTTTGAAAATAATGTGAGCTTCTGATGCAACACACTTCTGGAGGCTGGTCACGTTATAAGTGATAGAAACTGTAACACAATAGGGTAGCTGCCCAGCAGCTGTCTATAACTACAATGATGATTTATTCAAGAGATGATAAAAATTAAGTTTGCAACCTGTTGTTCTTTTTCACTTGTAAGCTATTCAATTTTCTGTTTATTTGAACAAACTCAATTTAGTTTGAGAGGCTTTAATTTATCTCAGAATTGAGAAACAAAATTTAGACGCAGCAAATTTAAAAAAACATGATGCTTTTAACTAAGTGTTAAAAAAAAAGTTAATTTATGGCCTCTTACAGGTAAATTACTTCAGTCTCTTTTAATTCTCACATTTGCCTGTGTTAAAATTTTGAGTTTCTCTTGCTGTGTACAACAGAATACCACAACATGGTAGGCATCATATTTTTGTCATCCAGAAATTAATTAAAAAGGAAAAAAGAAAAAATAAAGACCTAAAATAGAAAGAAGATTTAAATATGAGACATAAAATCACCTAGTATCCTCAATCTATCCACATTCTGTTAAACAGAGTAGATTAATACTTGGCTGAAGATTGGCTGTGAAGGCACCTCATTTAATAGGTCTTAATTATAGTTTTCTCTTTTAAGGGAAAACAGAGAACAGCAAAGTAGTTATAATGGTAATGTATGGCAAAAGTTTGCCAGAACTGAATGATATTAGTATACAGAGAGAAAGAACAAATACAATGAGAAATCAAGTTTGTAGAAAACCTAAACAGGCCAAAATATTCTGTGAGTGAAATAAGTTGTATTGACCCTACCTGAGCAGAAGAGAGGGTTTTAAATGGTTGTCTGTGACCATCCAAGTATTTTTTTCTTATTTGTGAGCAAATAATTTCATCTGGGATAAAGTTGGTTTTCTTCTTAGTAACTGGTACAGTGCTGTGTTTTGGGTTTAGGATGAGAATAATGTTGATAACACAATGATTCAGTTATTCCTAAGCAGTGCTTACCCAGAGTCAAGGATGTTTCAGTGTCTCATGCTCTGCTGGTCTGGAGATGCACAAGATGGTAGGCAGCACAGCTGGGACAGCTGAAGCAAACAGGCCAAAGGGATGTTCCACATCATGGACTTCGTGCCCAGTATATCAACTGGGGTAGTTGACTGGGAGAGGATAATTGCTGCTTGGGGATGGGCATCTGTCAATGGGTGGTGAGAAATTCCTTTGGGTATCATTAGTTTCTCTTGGGTTTTGTCACTTGCTCTGTCTTTTTCATTATTTTTAATATTTATTATTCTTAGTTTGGTATTCTTGTAGTTCATTTTCTTTGAATTACTAAACTTATTCTCATTTCAACCCATGAGTCTTACTTTCTTTTTCAGTTCTTCCACTCGTCCCACATGGGGTGTGGAGGGCAGTGAGTGGACAGTTGCATGGCACCGATTTGCTTACTAGGATTAAACCCCAACTGGAACACAGAATGGAAAAATATTAAAACTGTAATGGTGCTAGAAAACATCAGTATTATCATTGATGTATTTGGAAGACTGACAATATTATTCTGGTTGGTTGAGATATGAGTTTAAAGAAGGTATTAAAAGAGATTTAATAACCCGTAATATATTTTATTTTAAAACAAACTTTTCAATGAGTTCAAATAAGTAAGAAGTGTTTCAAAAGAAAGAAACAGAATACATATATATATATATCCTTAAATGTTATCAGCTCTTTTAAACAGAAACTGAAGCACTATTATTACTCTTTTATTACAAAGACAGATGAAGGTTACACAATTGAAAGCTAAAATAGTTTTCCTCTCTATATCAGCATTATTTTGAAAATCTATCTGAATTCAGAAATGTGCAGACTCTTTGCCTAAATGACACAATTAATACATTTTGGAAATAGTAATGAGGTCACCATAAAATAATAGAAGGATAAAACCCCACAAAATCTATTGTCTGACTATCAAATGCTATATATTTTGTCAAGAACAAACTTATGTAGGTGTGATCTTCAAACAGAACTGTTTGCTTTCTTTGGACCTGCAATGCAGTGCTTTGGTACAGTAGTCTCTTTGGTGTCAGAAATATGTCTTTGAAACCCTGCCTTCTCAGCATGTGCTTTTCCAGGCAGTTTATCATTTCCCACAGTTAATCAATCTTCTAGAAATGATGTAGCTATGAACACTCCCCAGGAACTTTATAGGTATGATTCTCACATGTTGAACTTGTTTGCCATTGTTCCTCCTGCCTACTGTGCCTGCTGTGCTGAAGATATTTCAATCTTGTCCTTGGGAGTCAACAGTTGATCTGAAACAACTGTGTAAACTGAACAGTTCAAAAAATTTTATTTCTTGAAGTTCCAGGAATGCTTGGTAGTAGTTTTAAAAAGTACCATGAGAAAAAAATGCTTACTCTTGATTTTACAGCAACTTCAACAATTGAACTCAATTCCTTGAAGTTCCAGGCAACATTCTAATTTTATTTTAACTTATAATAAAATGGAGTCTTGGTGTTTTACATAAAAAACCTTCCTTGTTATATTTAGTTTTACCAGTTATCTTGGAGGTATGTCTGTAGACTCACAGAAAATTGGGGGCTGATTGGTTGTCTCAATAGCCAGATGGTAAATCCAACCAAGGACAGTTATAACAGATAAGAATTGTTGGTAATAGAGCTAAGGTCTGTTGGTATTAATATGCCATGAGAAAAAAACAGAGGTTTGATTGGAGATGGGGGCTAGGTGGATGTACAGCAGCACTTTTCTGGGACAAACACTACAGAGAGAGATCAAGACTACAAAAGACCCCTGAAACCTTCTAACCTCTTTCCAGAATGAACTGAGCACTGTAACTAATCTTCATAGAAAATGAGGAACATATCTTCAGGTTGGAGAGGCCCATTAATAAGAAAGTATCCATCCCCAAGCCCAGGTGGTGCTGGGGTGCTGGACGTCTCATCAGCAGGATGAATCCTAGAACCAGGACAGGTGATTCCTTCCTTCCTTCCTTCCTTCCTTCCTTCCTTCCTTCCTTCCTTCCTTCCTTCCTTCCTTCCCTATTAATCTCTTCCCTTTCACCCTATCCCTTTATCCAAAACTCACTTCCACATGCTTATAGAGTGGGCCAGGGACTAAGATACAAATTTCCATGTCTAATGTGCAATTTACCAATAAAATTTTTGATTCAGCATCCTCAGATTTCTGTAATTCTTTTTGACCATGAGCATTTACAAAATTTAAGTACTTTCTTCATTCTCATGGGTGAGATGTCACAATGTCCTCCCACAGCTTAACTTTTAGTTTAAAATATGCCCTCCTATCTGGTTTGTTAAGGCCATCAATGTACAATGGTTTTTGCCTAGTTCTGTTTCCTTTGTTCTTCAAGGAAAATGGGAACATATAATGATGAGTTAACTATTGCACACAAAAATATCTCAGTTTAAGAAATCACTTTCTGTCTCTCTTACTCAACCATTGGATTCACCTTATCCAGAATGGAATTCCAAAATGAGTACCTAGGTTTGCCATGAAAGTAAAAAATATTTCACAGCCTGTTCAAATCAAACAGTAATGTCTTGGTTTGAATAAAAATCACTCCTTGTCAGGACAGGTAGTGGTAGTGGAACTTGCTTCATCAATTAACTGGCGTGTCAAAAATGAGGAATATTGTTCAAAAGTAATTTGAGTTGAGTTGAGTGTTGAGTGTTGAGTGCAGGCACCCCAAATGATCTTCAATATGAGCTTTGAAAATTAACCTTGAAGATGAACTGTGAACATCTCTTGTAATATTTTTTACTGTAGCCTCATACAAAAAATAGATACTTAGACATTCCCTTTTCCGTAATTAATATTCTTCAAATAAATGTTTCCAAAGGCTTTAAATTCAACCTCAGAATCTTTTTGCAGGAGCATTTCTACTGGTTCCATCATTATTATTTCCATTTCATACCTAAACCAGAAGTCTTTTATAATTATCATAGGTTTTTGTAGGCAGTTCTACATAACTAACATGTTAAACACATAAAATGAATTATTTTTTATGTCTATTTTTTCCTCAGGATCTTCCACTGTAATTATTTTTTAGATAATTTGCAGTTCATGCTTGCAAGTATTTATCATATTTTTATATCTTGGAGATATTTACAAAATACCTTACTTTAAGGCAATATTTTAATTCAGGTAATATTAAATGTATTTTTTTTCCCATATCATTAATGAATATATAAACATATCTAGCACCTGTCACTACACCATTCACAGGGAAAATCCATTCAAATCAATCCAGTTGCTGGAGGACTGTAAATGTCAATTTGTGATATCATGCAATCTGTAAAGCAACTGAATGTATTCTTATTAATATTGCAAACATCTTAGTAATATATGTCAGCATTATTTCTCAAATACTCTGGCCACATTTTTTTCATTCCGCTTGTATTTTTGTAATTGCATTTAGAATATTGACCTGCCACATCCTGTTCTCTTTAGGCCACATTGGTTATACCTTGCATTTTGGTTTTGGTGGAGTTTTAGAGTTTGGAAGGAAGATTTAAATATGAAAATACTAAAACTAATACTAATTTTAACTAGAATTTAAAGTTATTATTACTTTTCTTGCCAGATACATAGGGATTTTACAGAGGAACTCAAGTAATTGTCATCTACACTAAATGTGTCTGCTACATGCATTATCATCAGGAATATGATGATTTGGACTGTTTTGAATTCAGATTGTGAAACTATCTATATTCACTAGGTTTAAATAGAGTATTAACAGAACTTGCACAAGGCAGAGAGAAGGAGCCAGTGCTTTGGAAAAGATAAATCATATTAGATTCTTCCCAGATAACCAGACAGCAGGTGAGTATGGTGTCACCGACTAACACTTTGTCAGGGCAAAATGTGTCAGTAAATTGGGATATTTCATGTAGCTTTTGTAAAAAAAACCCCATCTTTTCAAAAGACAATGATTTCACATGGCTACTGTCGCATCTATTATAAAAAGGCATTCTTATGCCTGTGGCTCTTGCCATACTGGTGACTAAAGGAACTAAAACAAAAAGAACAGCAGACTTTATTGTTCCTTCTTCAAAGAGAGATTCAGAAAGGTTATGTCTGTAAATTGTCCTAGAACATAATCCTTCTACACCCAAATTCATTTTGATTTCTTTGTTACATAGAGATGTCTGCTTAATGTATCTACCACTGAGCTGCTTTCTGATCAGTGTAGTGTTTCAAGACTTTTTCTTCTCCTGTGTGAAAAAATGTTGATTTACTGGTATAAGGATCAGTCATAAAAGTACTAGAACAAATCTAGACTTTATTTCCTTGGGCTGAGACCCTTGATTAGGATGAAAAATCTTAATAACTCCAAAATAATGCAGAAGTAGCAGCATCTGGATCCAGATGCATTTGCTACAACTAGTTCAGAATCCCCCAGTATACGAAGTGTATTTGACTCTTGTAAGAAAGAGCACATCTGTTTCTCTGTTTTTTCCTCTAAACTGTTTATAAACTGTGTTGAGCTACTTCTGTCAAGACTAAGGCTCAAGTGAGGCAACAATTGAATCCTATTATTTTGGTATAATAACTCTTCTTTCCCTCTAGCGAATCTTATCAGTCTCTCCCAGTCACTAGTGTCAGTTAGTGTTAGCAGCAAGAAAGTCACATTTTCCACACGGTATGCAGCCCTCTTCAGCAGACTTCTACAGCATATATCTGTGTTGCCTGAGTTATTCTCCAAAACAATAGCCAGAAGAGATGAGAGTTTAAAATATTAAGGCAGTTATGTCAGCGCACTCATCTCAGCATGAAAGCTGAGAGCCTGATGGTTTGGTTCTCTGTGGTCTCCAGCCACTTTCTCACATATGTACACATTTTAAAGTGGTGGGTTTGTTTTGTTTTGGTTTTTGTGGGGTTTTTTTTGCAAACTTTCTCCCATCCCAAGAGCTTTCTGTATTGTCTTTGTTTTCTGTTGCCTGCTTCCTAGTAATTCTTACATGTAACGGGCCAGTATTTCCTCTGGAGAAATTTACTTGACCAGATAATCATAGAATCCTAGAATGGTATGGGTTGGATGGGACCTTAAAAGTCATCTAGTTCCAAACCCCTGCCATTGACAGGTATACCTTCCAAACCCCTGCCATAGACCTGGTTGCTCAGAGCTGCATCCAGCCTGGCCTTAAAAAGTTAAAGGGGACCCACAAAGTCGATTATAAGGCTGGAGTACTTCTCCTTCAAGGGATTGGATATGTTCAGTCTGGATTTTTTCAGTTTTCAGGGAGAACTAATTGCGGCCTTCCAGAATATGAAGGGAGCCCACAGGAAAACTGGAGAGGGACATTTTACATAAGCATGTAGTGATGTGACAATGGAAACAGCCTTCAAACTAAAAGAGAGTAGATTAGTTTAGATACAAGAAAGAAATTCTTTACTGTGAGGGTGATGAGTCACTGGAACAGCTTGCTCAGAGAAGTTGTGGGTAATGAGAGAATTGGAAACAAAACACAAAGAAAGTTCAAGGCTGCAGCCTGAAAATAGTTAATGTTGACTCATTCTCACATTTTCTCTCTCTTATTTCCAAATGTAAGATTAGTAGCTTTTAGGCATAAATCATATAGGTATCTCTATTTGAGGCTCTTTCTCTCCTCATGTGTGTGAAATCTATTATTTATTAAGAGTTTCAAGTCTCTTGTTTTTATTCTTTGTTGTTAAATATTTTGTATTAATGTTTTTTAATGGACTGAATAATGCAATATTTTCAACCAGTTCTAATTTGCCTGTAGGTCCGATAATTTTTGGATAAGAGTTTAATTCTTTTAGTTTAATTTTACTTTTTAAACAAAAGGCCATTTACATGCATTTCTTTGCATGCAAACAACCCCTTTCTAGATCTTTTCCAAGATGAATAAATTTCAAAAATACTATTAATATTGATGAAAAAAAAATCTTGATAAAATATCTTCCCATTAAAGAATTCTCTAAAAAAGCCTTTGTACATGTGATTTTCTCATTATATTTTCTGCACATTTTCAAAGCAAATATTTAAGCTTCTTCTCATGAGCCATGAGAACTGTTAGTGTTTTCTTCTAAAGAACAGGAATTCAATTTTTGGTATGTCTTAAGCATGAAAAAACACTTCTCTGTTCTCAGAAAAATTATTAAAATCAGTTTGCTTCTTTCATTAGATAAACTTACTATAGATAAAAGGATTGCTTCATCAAGCAAATAGCCAGATCTCAACCAAAATAATATATAAGGACTCTGAGATATAAAGCAAATACAGTACAGAGGTTTACACTAGCATAACTATAAAACAGAAATCTAGAACCCCAAAACTGAGGTCTTTCCCAAGGAGTTTCCCCTTTTCCTGAAATGGTGATTAGTTATTCCTAGATCTACTTTCCTTGGTATGCAGTTGGTTTCATTCTGAAATTTTACTTTTCTTAGGATTATAGTCTGTGATGCTTGGGTATGTTTAACTTAATTGCGAAATGATTGTCATTTAATAGGTAACTAATTGACACTACCTTAACTACATTAATAATACACACTAGATATTAATAAAGGCATTTGAGTTAAATTTCTAAATTTCATTTTAAATATGTGCAGGATTAGATATCCAGCTGCTTTAGGAAAAGAAATCATTATATAGTCCTGATAACCGTGGTTTTAAAGCAGGTGGCTATAAACAAGTTGAGTTCCAACCCACAGAATTCTCTTTTTCATTTAAATTTGTGAATATACATGTCAAGGGACAGGTTTAGATTGGATTAATTCAAGGACTGTATGTGGCATGGAATGCAACATTATTCTTCGCCCTGTTGACCCTGGATGTGATAAGAAAGAACCAAGCATCATTATTATTAATAAATAGGTCCAAGAACTCACAAATTCTTTCTTGAAAGGGATGAGCTGGCCCGGGGAATGTCCACAACACTACCTTCTTTTCCTTCACGAGAAGAAAACAAAGGTGGAAAAATGCTATGTCTTTGCTAATTAAGTAATCTTTAAAAAGTTCATGTATATTGCTCACTTAATGACCTCCAAATTTTTCAAAATGTCATTTTCAATGACTTCTGAAAGATACTAACTCTCACTATCTGACTGCAAAATACTGAATCTCACTAAACATTTTATGATTAATCACAGCCATTCATTCCTTTCATAAAAAATGGATATCTGTCCTTCGGGTTGAAGGAAGTTAGAATTTATCTGACATTAAATTAAGTAGTCATGTATTTAATTTTAAGTTATGGTCTCTGACAAAAACCAATGTAAAATTTTAGTTCTTCATTTTTGCTATTCTACAATCTGGAATCACTTGTCCTATGTAAATTGTTTAATCATTAATCTCAAGGACAAAAAAGAGGCACCTTGAAATATCAAAGGGTTCTCTTTTCTTCATTGACAATAAGAGGATTCCCATATTTGATGGACAGTCATAAAATGGCTTCAGGATTTAATTAAATATTTTCCAGTAGATGGCAGCCTTTTACAATGATTGGAAATCCTGAATGATATCTATGAAGGCTTCTGTATTTGACTAGTTATGCCCTTCCTCTGCAAACATTGGTTAAAAGGTGTTTATAACCTTGTTTTTGCAAATGGACAAAACTGTTACACATGTTCACTTTTATTTTCCTATATCCATAGGATATATCTATGTTTGTGTCTGCCTACAATAAAAAAAAGACCAGAAGTGCTACCTAAAAACAGAAGCTACAAATGGAAATGCTAAATACTCCAGCTGATTCACTTGAAAATATCTGAAGTCAAGACGATTGGAATTTTTAATGCTACTCATATGACCTGGAGCAAGATATTTGAAAATCTTTGTGATATGTCTGAGACTGGGATTGCAGATAGGAATTTAAATTCATGCAAAACAAAACATGCTTTTCCACAGGTTTCCTCAAAATTTACACCCTTGAATTTATTGTAAAAATTCACTTGTTAGGACAAGATTCTTTCCCACCCCTAATGCAATTCATTAGATATAGTAATTCATATACTTACTCTATTTGCACATGGTACTGTAAGTCAGAATTCTAAATACATCCCAAAAAAAATCAATACTTTTGTGCTTTCACCACTTCACACATGCCAATGTAATTTATTTTCTTAAGTTTTTACTGCACTCTCCCACCTCTACTTTTTCTTGTTTTCACTGTTACCTTGGAGATCTTGTACTTTGAGAACAACAAAGTTATTTGTTTGTCTAATTCAGTCTCAGTGAGACAGGATTTGGTGAAAAAATATGCTTTTAATAGAGCTATGTCTAAATAAGTATATGGCTCAAACATGGCCTACCAAATGATAAACCAAAACGAAGACAGAGAATTTCTGCTGGGTGTGAGGTTTCCATTTCATGAATTCTTTAGTGTAAGAACTTATATCTTCTTGATATTTAAGATATTTCATGGCATTCAATTCTGTTCTGAAAAGGGAATTCCAGCCCCATTTAAAAGGAAAAAAATTACAGAAAATAGAAGTAGGCATGTATGATGTTTCTGTGAAGCATTTTAATTTGAGGGTGAATAATTCTATGTAGTAAGAAATTATGGACTGTGGGGATAAACAAACAAACAAACAAACAAATATTTTTTTAAAGCAATGTGATCATCTTATATCCAGGGTACTGTGTCCAGTGCTGGACTCCTCAGTACAAGAATATGATTAATGGATTGAAACATCTTTCATCTGAGGAAAGGATGAGAACTGGGATTATTCAGTCTGAAGAAAGAAAAGCTCACTAGGCTCTTATTCCTCTATTTAAATAACTGATAGGAATGTGCAAAGAAGACAGAGCCAGACTCTTTTTGAGTGGTGCCCAATGACAGGACAGGAAGTAATGGACACAAACTAGAAACACAGGAATTTGAATTTGAGCACCAGAATATACTTTTCATGGAGAGGGTGACTAAGCACTGGAACAGGATGCCCAAGGAGGTTACACAGTCTGCATCACTGGAAATATTGAAAACCCATCTGGACAAGATTCTGGAGAGGCTCCTTGAAACTACTCTGCTTTAGCTTTGTGTATTGGATTAGGTGATCTCAAGAGAGACCTTACAATCTCAAATATCCTGTAATTATATGCACTATAGACAGAAACTTTCAGGGCAATTGAAAACTCATCCAACATCACACAAGCATTTCAGATTCTTATTATTTCTGTGTTGTCAGAAACTTACTGACTGTTACTGAAAATTACACAGGTTTATAAAATACTAATGGCATTTCAGTAGTTAAGTTTCAAGTAGGAAATAAATTGGTTTTTGTAAGTCTTTGTGAATGACTACTGTAAAACCCTGTTGCATCTTGCTCAGAAGTCATATGAAGTTAGCAAAATCTTAGAACTTCTGAAATGCTCAAAGCTCTTTAAAAGGATTGGTGTGCAGTGCCCGTGTACTTCCCTTGATACCCATGAGTTTATCAAAACCATTTATTACTTTATTGTCCTCCAGAATTCAATAACATATGGTAGAAGGCAAAATTCACAAATCCTTTATTGCACAATTATATCCCATATTAAAAATAATGCTGTGCTCCTAGTTAGGCTGACTCATGGCAAGCTTTCATACTCTTATTGATAAAATCAAGAATTGGATCTGGGAGATCTAGGAGCACTATGATGACATAGAATTTTAAAAATTAGGGCAGTTAAGGGTCCCATAGTTGCCTTTGTGAAAGTAAAACTGTTGTAACCTTATGACATGGAGAACAGGACTGTAAGATTTAGAACTACATGAGAAAAATACATCGAAATTGTTTGGGCTCATCCACGGAGTGATCCTCACTGCTCCACCATGGCATCAGTCACTTTTCTACTCTGCTTCCTGTAGAGCAGATCAATAGTCGGTCTTGCTCCTTGTTAAAATGTGAACTCCAGTTGATCTTTGCCTTATACAAAACCAGAGAACGAGATGATTTGGTTCTGTATTTCTTTTTTCTACTAGAGACTTTTAACTTAATGATGATAGAAAAAACAAGTTCCTCAATTCTTATATGAAAATCCCAAAGAACTGAAAATAATGTGAGAATCAGATATTTCACACATCTTGTCGTATTAAAACTTATTTGAATATGTCAAATATTTTGTCTCTTTTTATCAAGAAACTACTAAAATAACACAGAAGATGGCTTGTTATATTTTGCTCATTTCAAACTAATTACTTTCAGTACACACCTACAAATCCTGTTCAGGACCTGTCATAGAAATGGTAATGTAAGCTATAATTTATATTTTACACAGTTCTAGTACTGCTCTCAAGGAGATGTGAAGTAGGTGTTTATTAAGTTAAAATATTATGGAACAAACTCTGAAAAATACTCATAATTTATATTCCTCTGAAATAAAGTAGTTAGATATGCAGATCTTGGAAAATATTTTGGCTTTATATTTGTTTTATAATGGATTATATCCTGTGAAGCACCATCTCAAAACCACTGTAGTTACCTTGAAATTTTAGATATTTAGAGAAAACTATGCATTTACATCCAGCAAGTAAATAAGCACAAAATAATGGATAGATTAACCATCTTGGTAGCCCACTGGTGTCTCCATGATATTTTCAAAATATCTACATGTGAAACCAGCATTTTTTTTTTCTTTTTGTAAGGATACATCTTGCATTTTTCTGCTTTGCTGTATGGTTATCTTCAACCAGAGAATAACCAAAATTAAAAGAATATTCCTTTTTTTTCTTTAAGATTTCAAACAAAATACTTCTTAGTCAATCTCATTGCCTTCCCAGCAAACAATGGCTTAGCATGTGAAAAGCGAATGAGAGAGCTCAGCTGCTTATGCTGGAGAGGAGATGAGTGTGCAGGGATCTTATCAATGCACACAAATATCTTAAAGATGGGTACTCAGAGGATGGGACCAGTCTCTGTTCAGAGGTGCCCAGTGACGGGATGCAGGGGAACTGGTGAAAACTAAAACACACGAAGTTCCATCTGAAGATGAGGAAAAACTTCTTTAGTTTGAGGGTGACTGAGCACCAGAAAAGGCTGCCCAGAGATGTTGTCAGAGAGATGTTGCCCAGAGATGAAGGAGGTGGAGTCTCCTTCTCTGCAGATACTCAAAACCCACCTGGACACAGTCCTGTGCAGTCTGCTCTAGGTGAACCTGCTTTAGCTTTAGGGATTGCTCTGGATGATGTCCACAGGTCCCTTCCAATCCCAGCCACTCTGTGCGATTCTGTGATATTAAATAAAGTACGTGTGTCCATTCTGAGGCTGTTCAGGCCAACCTAACTGTAATTAATATTGCTTTTTCATATTCTTAGTCCTAATATCCATTTATCAGTCTTTCTCTACCTGTTTTTCCTTCTGTATTCCTAAACTGTGTGCCATTTGTTACAGATTGCTTTTGTTCTAATAAGTGAAAAACATCTAACAAGATGATGTATCTGAAAGTGGTTCCAGTAAAATGAATAAAAATATAATGCTGGATAGTTCTGGTCTTTATCACCTTGGAAAGCCCTGTTGATTTCTTATGTAATATAATTAAGCATTAATTAGATCCCAAGGCCTCCAAGGTAAACTTGTGGTATCAGTGTTAAAATTGATGCATTAGTTTTGTGCTTTTTATTTTGGTCATCATTCCTTTGTACATCAAATACTAAAAAATAATGGAAACTTGTTGAAATCTCTTTTTTTTTTTTTTTTTTTTTGGTTGGGTTTTTTCCGTTTGGTTTGGTTGTTTTGGGTTTTTTAATTGATTGTTTTTTGGTGCTTTTTAATTTTATTTTTTTTTCCTGCCAAAGGTATAATGTGAAGAATGTTTATGAAGACTATTTTTTATTTTTTATTTTGCTTCATTTTATGCATTGCTTTTTATTCTGAATACTTAATAAAGTGCTCAAATTTTATTTGTCCTAAATATATGTCCAATAATGATACTAATGTCCAACCTTCTTGTCTATTAGAGAGAAGGAAGACTGTTAAGGAAATATGGCTAAAGACTATGGAAAGTGTTTTCCTTCAAGATATGGATAGTCCTGCAATTTTCTGGTGGTAAAATAAAATCACACTCTCTTTTATGCATGGACATTTGAACTTTCAAGATGATGGCCTAGAAATAAATATATTGCAGGTTTGTTGGTTTGGGTCTTTTTGTTGGCAGGTACCCCTTTAAATTGACAGAAATAGGCCTAATGAGATTTGATAGTTTGATGCTGAAACTGGACAAAAATAGGCTTTTAACCTGGAGGTAATAAATCTTTGTTTAACTGATCTAGAGATGTGATGTATTTTCATAGTTTCAGCCTTTCAAGTCAGGGTTAGGCTTCATTCTAAAGGTCAGTCTGTTTGCAAAAATAAAAGTTGTATTTCTTAGTTGAGTTTCTTTAATTTGCATTATTTTGAACATTAAAATCAGAAAAAAAAATTTTCTGGTGTTAAAAGCTACTTATCTGAAAATGTATGTACATGGGTTAAATTCTAGGCTGCATGCAGCTGCCAAAGTCTGCCTATTATTTGAGATACTCATAATACCTGCTTGAACTCTAGCCTGTGGTCCTAAGACATAAGTTTCCTCGTTTCTTATCTACCAGCTCTGTGAGGATGTTTTAGACACCATCAGGCAGCATAAATTCAGTTAGTTGTTCCAAATATATATGTTTAGGCAACCAAATTTATGTCTCTTTACCAGATTCTGAATCATGGTAGCAAGTTATTCAAATTCATTGACAATTCTCATCATACTACAACGTGTCCCAGCCTTAATGCAAATAAGCATTAAGTATGTGTAGGTGGGATGAAGTATCAGCTCAATGGCAGAACAAAACCAGGAACCTAGTAAAGGCATACTCCTTCAACTATGTTAAAACACTCCTGCTTATTCACCTTCTAGACCGATGTATTCTTGTTTTGCACAGAGACATGATTTTTACAAGGAGGATTTGAGGATAGTCCATCCTTTCCCCTTCAGAATCCCTCCTCGATGGTGTTCAGGACATTTTTCCCAGGTTGATCTGGACCCAAAGGGGTCCCAGGTTGATCTGGACCCATTAGAGATAAGTAGCCCCTGAGAACAAGTTTCACGTGGTCAGAAGTCAGGATAGGTGTTATAAGAGCTATCTCCTTAAGCAAAGGCAAGATGCTGCAGGGCACTTCAGTCCATGCTTTTTGTATGCTCTAACTCTGCTGTTACTGGAAAATTCTGTGCACTAGGGAACTGAAAAAAGAAAAAAGAAAAGAAAAAGAAAAAAGAAAAAAAAAAGAAATTTTGATGACTTGTTTTGACTTTTTTTTTAGGGGTTTATTAAAAAATTGTTTGATGTGGAACTATTTCTGCTTTTGTAAGAAATGAGAAGTAACTGGGACATATTGCAAGCAGATGCAATAGAATAGAAAACTTTGTATTAGGCTGTGATTAGCCTATAGCCAACTGGTTGCTGCAGTTAAACAGCCCTTGGAATGATAGGAAATATTGCACAAGACTTCTATCGGCTCAGATGACAATTTGATTATAAAAAGCAGAGGAAAAATTGAACTAAAGATGAGGTAAAGTTTTCTGTGGGATTTAGAGAGGCAGGCATTATTTATATCTCATGCAGGTGATAGAAATACTAATAGAAATCTAAATAGATGAAAATAATGTTTAAAGGAAATATCCTTTAGGGAAAAAAAAATAGGGGAGCTTGTCACAGTCAGTCTTGTTAATGTGATCTGGTAAAATATCTAATTAAACAGTAGAAATTTCAGGGAATAATAAAAAAATACGTAAACACTTAACAAGACATGGAAGTGGCATTAAACAAGGCAATATATATATATGTATATATATATAAATGTGCATGTAGCATATATGTATATATATGTTCAGCTGAATAATTGGAAATCCAAATACAAGGCTGCAGGTAAGGCAAAATGGGCCAAATTCATTTATATTAAAATACAGAGATAGACAAAGGAAATTAGTCAAAGCCTTGAAAAGGCTCATGTTTAAAAAGAAGACAAGCACGTGTTTAAATTCCAGACATGAATTTTTGAAGAATCAGAATCCAATTGGAAAAGACCAACAAGATGTTGAAGTCCAACCTTTAACCTTTAAGTCCAACCTTTAATATCATGCAAGTACAGAATTAAGGGATGTTAAAATTCTTATCCATTCTAAATAGAAATAATATCTGTCAGATAACTGAAATACTGTGGAGCAGAAGCAAGCACAGGAACTGTAACTGGGATGTGCAAGAAATATATTCAAGTAGAGGAATATTAAAAATGTTAAATGTTGGGGCAGATAAAATATTTAGAGACTTTTCTATACTATAACTTAGTGCATATGTGCATACATATGCATAATGATGGTTTGCAGAATGACTGACCACGGCACATAGAGACATATCAGAATTGGTCCAGTCTTTTTATCACAG
This sequence comes from Sterrhoptilus dennistouni, assembly GCA_013397095.1. Lineage (NCBI taxonomy): Eukaryota > Metazoa > Chordata > Aves > Passeriformes > Zosteropidae > Sterrhoptilus > Sterrhoptilus dennistouni. The sequence continues at coordinate 1,708,064 of VWZU01017021.1, read as the reverse complement.
GTAAAAGTAAATTAGAATCACTTGGCAGTGCCTTAAATAACATCATGGAAGAAGACATAGAGAGAGAACATTTTATTTTTGTGTGTATATAACTCCATGGCACCATCCATCTCTGAGCCAGTGTGAAGAGTATTAGGGCAGTAGAGTCAGATGCTGGTAGTGAGAAGTCCCTGGGGTATGTCTACACATTTCTTTCCAATGAACGAAGACTTTAAAGGGAGTATGGGTCTGAATTCAATGTTTACCTGTCAGTGTACTGTCTGTACACACCAAATGAACTTTCTCTCTTGGGGTCTCCCGTGGAAGGGAGTGAATTGTCAACTCATTCAAGAATTGCAAAAAAGTTTTAGGTGCTGACAGCTCAGTTTGAGGCTTCTGCTCCTCAAGGATTTGGCAGATAGGAACAGTAGGTGGTCTGAATCATCTGCTGAGCTTAGACACCCCAGTTCTCAATCCTTGCTCCATCTGCCAGTGCAATTTCAATTGATCTCATTGTTTCCAAATAGCCAATTAACTGCAGTAAAGATCCCTTAAAACTAGTGAAAACTGAGAAATATATTAATGTAGGCCACAAAGCTAGGTGGATCATGAAGAAAAACTATACTTTCTCTCCCATTTATGAAATGTTCCAAATCAATATTCACAGTAGTGAAGAGGTGAGCTCCAGTACTTAGGGTATTTATTAAGACAAAGAGATTTCTCACGTCATCCCCATAAATTTCTATTAGTGTCCTTTTTAATCAGTTAAATATAGGAGTATGGGGGAACAAAAACATATATAAGAAAATAAGAACTATGAAAAAGTTAAGAAAATTTGACTGATGGCGGTCCATGCTCACACTGTTAATTCATAGAACAAAAAAATATTCTGCCATAAAGTTTTGTAGTAAAGGTTAAACAAAGGGTTCAACTTTGTTTTTGCAGATGTAGTCATGTTGCATTTAGCACCTGGCTGACTTACCAGGTTAAATTTACCTGGCTAATTCAAAGAATTACAAATAATATGTGACATATAAGAAGGTAAACACTAAATTTTTTGTAGGTAGCTGAATTCTAAGGGCATTTACGATACTAATTCTGTAAACCTAAAGATTCATTCGTATTTATATAATAAGTTGTACATCATATCGATTATTAATCCTACTACTAAGCAAAATATATCACTGTATTTTATAATTTGGATTGCAAATATTTAGAATTGATCAGCATTTTCAGTTTCAGAATTACATATTGAGAAAAGTATGGCAAAGATAGGACCCAGTGGGGTTTTTTTTGCCTTTATGACTGATCTTGTCCATGACTACAGTTAATTTCACATTAGCCAGGTGTGATCTGTTCTTTGCTGCTCAGGATCAATGTTGTTTGTTAATTTGGTGCTGACAGTAGTAGGTACTATTTAAGTACCAGTAGGTATTTAAAACGAGCAGGTGTCAATAGTTTATATTATGTGAGCAGGTTCTTCTAGATATTTGTTGGGAACTATTATTTTAAGTATTTGTCAGGAAATGTAATGATGGAGCAGTGGGTACAAATTGAAAGACAGGAAATTCAAGTTAGCTATCAAGAAGAAATTTTTTAGTGAGTGTGGTGAGACACTGGAACATATTCCCAGAGAAGCTGTGGATGCCTCAACCATGGCAGTGTTTAAAACCAGGTTGGATAAGGCTTAGTGGGAGGGGTACCTGCCCATGGTAGGAGGGCTGGAACTAGATGATCTTTAAGATCCATTCCAAAAACTTATGATCCTATAATCTGATGAGAGTAAAATTACAAAGTATAAGACAGTGTTTAGTACCAAGTTTGCTTTCCTGAGGTCAGCTGATGCTATCTATACAGGACTTGGATTTACATGAGTGATATGGCAAAGTATTTGTACCACAATGAAAGTACAAATTACATTTAATGTAGTAAAGGAATGGAAATATACAGCTGAATTGGAATATAAATGTGATACCCACCATATGCTATCTGTTGCATTCTCACTGTCATTAGGTTGAGCAGCCTGATTGTCAGGAAGGCATATGTGAGTTGAAATGACCTTAGTCCTATTGGTCTTGTGCTGATTTTGGCCTAGGTAATTTTCTTCATAGTAACTTGTATGGGGGTATTGTTTGGATTTGTGCTAGAAACGGTGTTGATAACAGGGAAGTATTTTTCTTATTGCTGAGAAATGACTCTTACACAGGGTCAGGGTCTTTTCTGTCTGTCACACCACCCCCACCCCTGAATGCCATGGATATTCCACTCTACATGGCATCACACTTAGCATTTGAAGCTGGAGGAAGAAGTAGAAGGGGAGAACATTCAGAGTGATGGCATTTGTCTTCCCAAGTCCTTGTTACACATGATGGAGCCCTGCTTTCCCACAGACTGCTGAACACCTGCCTGCCATGGGAAGTAGTGAATGAATTCCTTGTTTTGCTTTGCTTGTGTGGCTTCTACCTTACCTATGAAACTATCTTTATGTCAATCTATGAGTTTTCTCACTTTTCTGATTCTCCCTCCACCTTGACACAGAGGGGAGAGGCTGGGGTTAACCACAACTGTTTTCTATGAAATTCCCTTTGATCATTGTCCACTTCTTACAATTTGAGTTAAGAAATAAATCTATATTTCCATGCTGGTCTCACTAACTCAGGAATATATTTTCAGTCTTCTGATAAACTAGGGACAAACAGTTACAGAACTGGTTGATTCATTTGCCTGATATAACTGCTTGATTTGGTCATCTCATGCAGCTAGTTGATCTACTCATCTGGTGAAACAATGTATCTGGAAAAAAGGCCATCTTCTGGTCAGCTCTGTGTTAAGTTCATCTTTCCTCCTCAGAGCCACTTTCTATTGTAGACATTAATTTATTGGTCACAGCAGGTTGAAAGTATTTACTTGCCATTCATATTGCTATGTAGCAATGTTCTTCTACTTGCTCTATTTTTGTAGCAGAATGACACTACAAATATATGAATCATTATTTTAATGATTGTTCACTGACATCACATTCCTGCTCTTAGGTGTAACAAATGGGCAAAGGAAAAAAAAAATATATAGAAAACCTACCAAGGAGCTGGAAGTGGAGACTGGTTAAAGCTACCCAAGGTTCCAGAAAGTTAATCTAGTATTTTTATAGCAAATCTACACACAGCTTGCTACTTAGGAACTGTATCTTTTTTTTGTAGGCCATCAAACATAAAGGGAAAATGTTAATGGCTACACTTCTCAGTTCCGCTGCAGAGATATCTCTGTAGTTTCTCTCTATACCTATCTCTCATCCTCTCTTTGAAGTAAAGAATGAGGCACAGGATAGTTAGTTTGTTCTGGTGAGCACATAAATTATTCTGACAGACTCTTTACATTATTCATACTAACACAATAAGGAAAAGCAGAAGAGACTCATGTGGAGAAGAGCAATCAACTCTCCTTTTCATAGACAAGACACTCAGTGTCATGCATGTATGTAGCTAGTACCACTTATGTCTGGACAATTGTTTGTTATTGTGTAGTTTTCCTAAACTGTTCATAAAATACAAAGAAGACCAGTTGTTTCATGGAAGAAATCTAATTACCGAGTAGAGGTTCTGCATGAGGTGTTTTGTCTTTCATAGTAGACATAGAAAAGTAGTGTCATTTCTTGTAGAGCCACAGGAATAACCGATTATGTTTAAAAGCCTGTTAGAGTAAGTGAAAATAGTTTAATTCTATTTGATTTGTAGTTCAGATGGCTATCTCTACAGTACCCTGTCAACTCAAGGCTTCGTTTTGCACTCCAATCCACAAAACAATTATGCCAATTCAAAAGACTTCAGTGCATCAACTAATTTACTAACTTGAGATGTTATCACCTGAAACTTAGAGATGAAGCAAGACTAGCACAAACTTTGGTTCTGTTCTCAGAATACAGTCCCAAAACCAGGCTTACCTTACCACTGACTTGCCTGAAGTTCATATCCACAAAAATGCTCTACTTCTACATTCCTGTGTTATTCTCAGCAGAAAAACTAGGTGCAGGAATATCAGAAAGGATCTTATGAGTGGGAGCAAAGGCATAAGATCACTGGAAATGTATCTTCATTCTGCCAAAATGTGATGTATATGCAACAGTGATAAGCCACAAGTGAACCAAGACACATGATTTGAACAAAAATCATGTTTGATCAAGCACAAGTGAGCAAGTCATAACCTACATTCAGGAATGGATACTAGCAGCACCATAGGCTTGTAATACATCTAGCAGAGTCCAGGAAAGCTTTCTCTGCTGGCAGATATATAGTAAGGGATTATGTCTGTTGTAGACAGTTTAGTGATTTAGTAGATAATACAAAGATGAAGAGAAAGATTGGCAAGTAAAGGCTTAGAAAGATTTTATGCTAATGCTTTCCTACTTTTCTAAGTTGTGTAGAAAATAAAATAATCTGTTATTATCTTCAATTTCTCTTCTGGGGATAGAGATTCAAGCAAACAGAGTTTGCATTTGTGCAAAGTTGCATTTCTGTTGAGTATTAAAGTAGCTACCTGAGATTCTCTTTACCTTTCTTATTGTCTTACTTTTACTGTTTAGTCTTCCGGAGTTTCAGGATTTAAACGATTTATTAAAAGGTAGAAGCAACAGCAGTCCTTCTTCCATGTTAACTTCCAAGACCGAAAGAAAGGCAGTAATTTATAGCCAAAGATGAAACTACTAAAACAAATTGAAATAGGTAATTAATGTCTTTTATAATACAACAAATTATTTCAGGATCACTCTTACCTCTGGTCTCCTTTCATTACATCCTCTTAGAAGGCTGGGGATGGGCAAAAGGCTGGGAGTGGACATAGCCAAGACAGCTGACCCAAACTGAACCATGGGGTGGTCCATACTGTGTGATGTTGTGTTCAGTTCAGGGTAAGAAGGAGGTGAATATTTGTGGTCATGGTGTCTGTCTTCCCAGGTAACACATCCACGTCCCGAGTTAAGTAGCTAGATATCTTCCTGCCAGTAGAAAGTAGCAAAAGATTTTCTTATTTCTCCCAAAAGTATTTTTTCCTTTTCTTATTAAACTTTATCTTGAACCAAGTATCTTTCTGATTACCATTTTTTGCTCCATCACCTGATAGAAGAGTATAAGTGAATAGCAGGATGGGTATTTGGCGGCTGGTTGGAATCGACCCACCACAGCTGCAAATGAATATGTAGAACATCATCTACTTACCTTCAATAGATAAATCAGTGTGTAAATAAGATTTATTGTCTGGAATCTTATTAATTTACAAAAAAAAAATATTGAAAAGTGTAAAAGTCATTGCATTTAGTGTTATATTTACTAAAAAAATAAAAATTCCTGGTGTGAATAAGAAACTGTTCCTCTTGGTTTGACAACTGTATAAACAGCATAATGATCTGAGAACTGGGTCTGCTGGATGAAAAAAAAACCCAAACACTAAACCAGAGTTTAATTCCTTTTCATAATTACTGAAGCTTAGAGTTATCATTTTAAAGCAGACTTCGTTAGAAGTATGAGTTTTCTTATCTTTGAAGGAGAAACTCCTTCCCAAAAGAAACTAGTTCTGTGGTTCATATTTTCATTCTAACAAATCTGCTTTTTTACTTCCCTTACAATTTCTGCTACAAAGATGCAGTGTCTCCCAGCTTTGTTCTCTGCATTCATGACCAGAACAATTCTGCTCCCTGAAGATAGATGTCCAGCATCACTTTGATGACTTAGAGTACACAAGACATTGATATGTTTGGCAAATGATACAAAGGGCATACAGGATAATAATGCTTTTCTACAGCAGTGTCCAGAGGTGAAGTGGATTTCATGGCATATCTTGGATGGCACTACACACATATGGATAAATAACTTTAATGAACTGCACTATTCATTGGCATTGTGGGAGCATAGACACCAAGGACACATGAGAACATTTATGTGCTGATACTTAAACATAGAAAAGTTAACAGAGTTGTCAAGGACTGTCTCAAGGGTAATAGAAAATGAGTTAGAAAATGAGGTGCATGAATCTATGGGATTCTTGCTGGCCATCTCCTCATGTAGTATATGGCATATGTTTGCTGCTTAAAAAGGGCAAGACAGCATAGGACTGTTTTGACTTAATTCCTACCATTTTAAAAAAAAAATTCAAGAGAAGAAAATAATCATCTAACTGTAGGGTCAGCTAAAGTGTTTTTGAGGCTAACACTTGGCAAGCATAAGCTAAAAGAAGACTATATGGTAAACCTTAGTCATCAGTGCAGACACAGACACATGAATTAAAGTAATAATTTTTTCTTTTAAAGACATATATAATTTGGTAGACTACTTGAGAGCTCATTGACTGGTATAAATTGCCATACACTTTTAGAAGCTCCTGAATCTACCTAATTACCTCACTAAAAGATATTTCGGGCTATAAGAATATCTATCCTTGTGCATTAAACAGAACAGATCCTTTTCTATTTGCTACAATAGAAAAATAGGACCTACATTGATAAGATCGCAGCACTAAAGTTCTTTCAGCTATTCTTCTATACTGGTACAATTGGAATTAGCATAAAGAAGAAATATCAGATGCTAGAAGTTATTCAAATGAGGTTTGAATTTTTTCACTGCTCCCAAAAAGTCAATATATTTTTGAGCCAAATCAGAGGATGAAATATTGCTTCTTTCATTATTTTTATTATATACATTCGGAGTTTATAAATGACTATGGTTTTTGGTAGGACAGCTGTCAAGGGGACTTTAGGAATTCTTTCTTTTCAATTAAAGTTGTCCTTTTTATGCACATCCAAGAATCAAACAAATAATAAATGCCACAGACAATGTTCTATCATTGCACAGTCATTTTTTTCTTCTTTAGATAACCAATGCATGTAAGTGATTGTCCTATTTACAAATTTGATAGATATCTGCCATATTGCTTTAGCTTACCTGCTTTTTGTTAATTCTGATATTGCTCATTGGTGTTTTATATGTCAGAATTAAATATGAAATATAAATTCATATTTTAATAGTATGGTAGAAATTTGTCTTCTGAGCAAAGTCTTGAAAAGCAGAATAATCAATCCACATATTAAGTGCTTATAGTAAGTCCTAATCACAGGAAGATAGCTGTTTAGAATTTTGATAGGGTTTTGAGTTTTTTTGTTTTGGATTTGGGTTAGAGGATTTTTTTTTAGTTTAATTATGATTGACAGCATAAATAACTTCATTTTTGTTAAGAATTGTAAATTTTTTTTCCCCTTGATATTATAAGTGACATTATTCTGGCTTTCTGTGAGGAAGGTGAATGAGTATCTGCCTTTTATTTTGGTGCTGTCACTGTACTGCACACAGTAGCTGTGTTTTGCACAATCCCAGCCTAGCCTGAGAATAATCTCACATTCTGGAACTCTATATTGTTTTTATTTCTTGTTTTCATCTAATTAGTTATGATAACACGTCCATGCATTCTGGTGAGTAGAACGCAGTTCTGCTCAGTGGATAATTCCTGTCAAATTGAAAGCTAAACACAACTTTCTGTGTAAATATTCTGACAATTGGATTGCTATGCAACAGATGTGAAGGCAAACCACAACTGATCAGGATTCTATGATTTGTTTAAACTGCAAAATTTCTACATTTGGTTGATTCATTTTCAGTGAACGATACTTTGTTCTTCCATCGTAACAGAGGATGAAAACTAATTTCAAGATACTTGCAGAAGATTCTGAGTTGCTCTGCATAATACGCAACAAAAAATATGACTATTTGTGTTGGTTTAACACAGCCTGGCTTTTATTTTTTTTTTTTTTTTTCAGGAGGGGAAGCCACAGAGGCGGCTTCTGAGAGAGAAGCTGTTTGAACACTCTACTGTGTCTAACAGAGCCAATCCGTGAAGCCTCTGATGAATGACATATTGCTGGCCCAATTAGAGAAGTTGCTAATGCCTCTGTGATGACATATTTAAGAAGAAAAAAAGGATACACAGTTGTTCTTCCAGGGGTGAGGAGGTGGCCACTCGGGGCCATCTTGGCATGACCAGCCCTGGGGCCATGTGGCCAGCACTGGGGCTGTGTGGCCACCAAGATCTCGACACACCTCACAGTGAACTTGACCTGCTCAGATGCCTTTAACCATCTGTGCTGAGAGCAGAACAGCAGAGGCAGCAGCAATGGCTTCTCCTTTTTGGTGCCTTGCATAAAAAAAGGCATTGAATGGAGACAGCACCGTGGCGGGGACCACATGCTCCTCAGCGGTGATGAGGAGCTTGGCAAGCAATGCCCCCACATGGGGGCCTGACAAAATCAACTCCTTGGTGGTGTGAAGTCCTGCAGAAATCTTTGAACTGGTGGAATTTGTTGGCAATGGCATGTGCAACCAGCAGCACTTTTTCACTTTTAGTTGGAGAAAAAGGAAAAAGTGAAGACATGTGGAAAGGGACAACATGGTGATACTAAAGTCAGTGAAAGGAAGGAGGGGGAAAAAGTGCTCCAGGCAGTGGAGCAGAGATTCATCTGCAAACTGTGGTGAAAAACATAATAAAACAAATTGTTTCCCTGTAAGTTATGAGGTATGTAGGAGGAGGAGGTAAAAAGGCCCTCGCAGCCTGTGGGAAAAGGTCCTCGCGCTGGAGGGAGTGGATGCTAAAAAAGCTGTAGACGGACACCCAAACAGGGAAGGAAGACCCTTGCTTCCAAACTAGAACAGCTCATCCTTAAAAGACTCCACCCCATGAACTAATGACTCATATAAAACAGATTTGGTAAGACTGTTTGCCTGTGGGAGGGACACACTCAGGTTGCAGGAGGTTGGGTGGGACTGCTACTCATGAAAATTAGAACCACACTGGAAAATTTCACAGAGAACTGTCTCCCATGAGAAGGACCCTGTGACTAGCAGAAGAGACTCCTCTACCTAGGTGAACTGAACAAAGATTTTTTAAGTGATAAACTGACCAAAACCCATGTACCCTCTCTCCATGTGAGAAAGAGAGAGGGGCTGGGAGAGAAAAAGATGTTTCAAAGACTTATTTTATTCTTCTATTATCCTCCTCTGACTTTGTTAATAATAAATTTTCTTCTTACTGCGTAAGTTTAAACAAGTTTTTCTCTTAGGGCATTTTTCTCCTAAATTTCATCTTAATTCACGAGCCCTTTATTTGTTCCCCTCCTCTGCTCAACTATAGCAGAGGAAAATGAGTGAATGGTTTTTGTGCACGCCTGGCTTTGACCAGGTGTCAAACCACAATGTTATTACGAAATCCTTAGGCTCAATATTGTTTTCATGTTATACACAGTGATGACTTCTGTAGTCATCAATAACTAAATTGTTTCTTTTTTATGGAAAAATGAGCACAATTTGTACATTAGTTTTCTTTCCTTTAATTGGAACTTAATGAAACAGTAATGTTCTGAAGTTCATAAAAATCTTATAATTAAATACTGTTCAAATGTTTTTCACATTCTAACTTTCCAAAAAGACAAGGAAACAAAAAACTTTTTAAGTTTTTGAATTTTATCAGAAAAATACAATGCTTTGCAATAAATATCTTTTTATTTGTATTGATAGTATATGCTGAAAATCCGAAAAAGATGTGCAGGGGAAGGAGGAATTTTAGTAGATGTGTTGGTATCTTAAAGAATCCTTTACACTGAGGGGTTGTTGCTGAGCATTTTCTGTTTCCTCTCTGGTCGAAGGCAAGTGTAGGGACACAGCCTTTTTTAGGATCAGATCCAACTTTGTTACTCTACTGAGCCAAGATAAAACTAACATTTATTTAGTTGTAAACTATTTGTATGTATACGTAATATAGAATATCAAGATTAAAAATATGTCTGTATAAAATCTACCTTTCTGAATAACTCTAGGAAAATTCTTCCTAATTTTAGACACTACTTTCATCTGAGGATTAACCAGAATTTATAAATCTATTTGCTTCAGCTTATATTTCCAAATCAGTCCACTTATATGGGAATATAAATGCTTACTTAGGGAAAAATGGCAGCACTGGGTATGCTTAATGCTCTGAAAATGGAGGAAAAAAAAACCCTTGTATTTTAATCTGAAAATCAAGAACAAAAGGGTCTATTAAAAAAAGTAGTAGACACTTGCAGTAGTGCATCTTTTTTTTTCTCTTTTGTTATTGTTACAGTGCAGGAAAAGAAAAAAAGGCACATGGAATATATGTCTGATTTATAACAAGCTGTTCTTTATTTCAAAAACAAGTCCATGGTTAACATTACTTCTGATTTTCCTCACTGCAATAAACTTTGTTGGAACTTTTCAAACTGAAATGAAGACAGATCACACATCTGAAATAAAGTGTGGAGGCAGAGAGGAAGTTCTGTCCTGAAATGTTGGTACATAACGGTGTTATATCATAGTAGTCTTCTGGATATTATTGTGAAAATATGCAACAAAATTTTGCTTAGAATTATGTCATGCAATATATCTTCATGCTACTTAATTACAATACTTAGGAATTTAATTTCCAAAATTCTAATTCCAAGTGATACAATTTTGATAAGAAAACATATATAACTGAAAAAATAAAAAAGTAGTATTTTGCTAAACTGTTATTTGGTTTTATTAGTAGTCTTGCAGTAAATCTTTCAGTATGGGCCATAAAAATATTTTGCATGGTTTCTGTTGAGTTATTCCTGAAGTTTCATGACATGAAATGATAGATTGAAACAGGGACTAACTACACTAAAAAAATCTGAAGAATGCTTGAGTCAGGTAAGTGTCAATATTTCAATGATTTATCCAAAATATATTTTTATGTGTAATATTACCCCAGGACTGCATCAGGATGAGTACAATATTTCATTATAATGACAGATTGAACGTAAGGTTGTGCAGGGTGACAGAAGTGTATCTGAATATGCCACCAGCTTGCACTTCCATGAGACAGTATATTACAAAGTCATGTAGAAAGTTTCAAGAAAACATCCATTGCGCTGTAACAGGTAAAGTATAGCTGTCCTACATGGTACTTAATAGTGGAGGTGAAGTCAGAAAGGAGGATTTCATGTATGTGGTCTGCAAGTGGATGCAAGTTTTTAGTACTCTAAGATACTTGAAGAATGTTGTATTTTAAGAAACAAAAAAGAAATTGAGCTGAATCATCCACAACTAATGACAGAATATCCAGATTGCGTCTTGACCCTTTAAACTAATTCAACACAAGCAGCTGATTTTAGAAAGATTTGGGCTATTTTATGAGGAAACACTGTTTTAATGTTACTTTTTGAACCAAAATGGATAATTCGACATTTTTAAATATCGGTTATTAAAGAGAAACCATAATCTGTCAAATTTTTTATTCCTGCATATCAGACTGCATAAAAGATAAGGTCATGAATACAAATATCAGTGTCCTTAAATTTATATATAAAGATTGATTTTGAGTTACTAATGTGATCTTCCATGGTTCCTTGGTCTGTAGTACTGGTGGCATTTATTGTTAAACTCTTCCTTTGCAGATCCATATAGTCTACTAAGAAGGAGTATACAATTAATGTGTGTATAATGAAATATTAGAATAAAATAGAATAGAATAGAATATGAAGAGAAAAGAAGAGAAGAGAATAGAATATGAAGAGAATAGAATATGAAGAGAAAAGAAGAGAAGAGAATAGAATATGAAGAGAAAAGAAGAGAAGAGAACAGGAGAGGANAGAAGAGAAGAGAAGAGAAGAGAAGAGAAGAGAAGAGAAGAGAAGAGAAGAGAAGAGAAGAGAAGAGAAGAGAAGAGAAGAGAAGAGAAGAGAAGAGAAGAGAAGAGAAGAGAAGAGAAGAGAAGAGAAGAGAAGAGAAGAGAAGAGAAGAGAAGAGAAGAGAAGAGAAGAGAAGAGAAGAGAAGAGAAGAGAAGAGAAGAGAAGAGAAGAGAAGAGAAGAGAAGAGAAGAGAAGAGAAGAGAAGAGAAGAGAAGAGAAGAGAAGAGAAGAGAAGAGAAGAGAAGAGAAGAGAAGAGAAGAGAAGAGAAGAGAAGAGAAGAGAAGAGAAGAGAAGAGAAGAGAAGAGAAGAGAAGAGAAGAGAAGAGAAGAGAAGAGAAGAGAAGAGAAGAGAAGAGAAGAGAAGAGAAGAGAAGAGAAGAGAAGAGAAGAGAAGAGAAGAGAAGAGAAGAGAAGAGAAGAGAAGAGAAGAGAAGAGAAGAGAAGAGAAGAGAAGAGAAGAGAAGAGAAGAGAAGAGAAGAGAAGAGAAGAGAAGAGAAGAGAAGAGAAGAGAAGAGAAGAGAAGAGAAGAGAAGAGAAGAATAGTTGGAAGGGAGCTACAACAACCTTCTAGTCCCATTGTCAGATGGGTTGTGTGTCTTTTTCTTCTAGATTGGTCAAGGAGACTAAGCTTGTTGTTATCAGAAAGTATTACACAAGAGTTTTCTGTTAGCAGGAATAAATGCTTGGATCTCCATGAGCTGCAATTTGTGCTGGAGTATTTTACTCACAGTGTTTTTAAAAGACAAGTGACTTTCCCATGAATCAGTCTGGCAATAAAATACTGCTTGTGACATAATCAAATGCAAGCAATGCTTTGTTTTATTGTTAAAATACTATTAAAATCTTATTGCTTTTTCTCAGGTCAAATGCAATCTTAACAGTAGGTATCTTGATTTTTGAAAGCAGTTCACAATACAATAAGACCACTAGTAAGCATAGTAAAAGGTATGTCCTTTTCATTTCATCAGGGATATATTCTGAAGAATTCTGTTGATACAGATCTATTAACAAAGACCTGACAGTTGCTAGGAGCTGAGAGTCAGAACTGAATGCAAACAGGGAACTCATTTGTAAAGCGATTACCAGTGTCGTATCCCTGATCTCAATTAACTGCCAGCTGAAGTCAGATTCTCTTAATGTGATTCATTTTAACATAACAAGAGTAAATAGTTTTGCCATGCAGAACAAACTGATTATTTAAGACACAGTGGAGACCTTACTTTAAATGTCAGCCAGATTATGAATTCATGCTAAATAAGTTAATGATTAGATTAATATCTGTGACAACAGTGCTTCCAGATAAAAGTCCTTATTATATCTAAAATAGTAATTATTTTTTTTGTTTTTTCCTAATTTTTAATTTTTTTCCCCCTGGCTAATAGACCTTTTCTTTGAAATGCATCACTTGAAACTAGCTGGTAAATTGAGAGTTTTATCTGTTTTTACCAAGATAAAAAGGTGTACATATATACCTATGGATTGGTCTTTTTAGTTTTCAGTCCTTAGGTGTGAATTTGCACCAGCGGGGAAAATATATACATTGTCTAAGTTGTACTCAAACTAATTTCAGAGAACACTCTCAGGTGGGGTAGGTACTATTTGTGTAACATTTAACCCTCACCACTCCAGTGCTTTTTGATCAAGTTAGCTTTCTTAAAGGAAAACATTGATACAGGCTCTCATTTTTAAGGTATAGTGGTCATTTGATTTTAATGAACACATTTTATTCTTCATTTTTCACCATGTCCTTTGTTTTTGCGTTCTTTGTCTTATATTTTCCACTTATGTAATTACATATGACAGTCATACTCCTTGCTCCCTTACATATTCTTGAGAGGCTAAACAATAACTATTACCATCTATTAGAATATTAAATTTAAAAAGCAACCTGGTACTGTGGTGCTTAACAGAGAAAAAATTAGTATTCCTTCCCTTAACATTCTCCATTTTCTTTCTGTTCATAAAGCAGGGCAGAAAAATATTGACATATGTGTACATTGCGGTTAAACTATGGAAGCATACTAAAACTTGCTCATCTTTCAGAAAATAATTTACACTTCATGATGCTGCAAAGGGAGCAGCTCCCTTACTTCCTTTTACCAGCTTAGTCAAAAACTGAAATTCATAAAATTATTGCAAAAGTAGGTAGGACTGGTCCTACCCTTTCTTAAATATCTGCTAAATACTATTGATCAGTATATATGCTAAAAAAAAGGAGGATAGGCATGAGCTTTGTAATTTTAAGTAGGCGTAGGTTCTCACCAACTCAAAAGAGTTTGGTGGGTGGGATGAAGCGTTATTTATATATGCTGAAAAACATTCATAAAAGAAACCCCTGAATCTATAGTTAAAAGTTACTGTCATAGTCATTTATCAAGTCATGTGCTACAGAAATGTTTCACAGTATGAAGTTGTACACTACCTGATCATTCATCATAGACTTTGTGAGCCCAGCTGGTAGACATTGACAGTATTGTCACAAGTACTTTAGGACCTGAATTTCAAAGGGACCACTGTATCCACCAGAGTGAAAGGTAACTGAGTACCTGAATATGAGGGGCATGTATGTTTTTCTTCCCTCAATTATTTTCCAAACCTTTGCAATGTTTGCTTTTTATTTTTTATCGCATCTCTGTAGAATTTTGTGGAAATGCATGAAGTGCCATGGAAGAAAAATTTAGCCCATCACAAAATTAATAATAATCTGAAATAGTGACATTTAGTTACTCCTCTTATTGTCAGTGTTTGAAGTGTGAATGTAAAACATGCTAAAATTCTCATTGTACAACCTTCAAGATGTCTTTATTTAATTCAAGGAGAATATGACATAGCTTTTCTAGTGAAAATGAAATATAAAAATGTATTTAATGAAGAAAAAACAGGCTTGTTTTCTTTCAAGACTTATTCTGTAAATACTCACATAAGAAAGTGCTCACATACTACTACATATTTGAAGAAGGTGAAAAAACAGTTATTTTCTGGCCATTGCTAGAACTGTGGTTATCTGATCAAAAAAAAAAAAAGGAAAGAATAAAAAAAAAAGAGAGGCAGAGGGTCCATAGACAAAAAAACCCTTAAAGGATAGGGAGGTATTTTTTTCTCTTTATCTCTAACCCAGTGACTGAATATACAGTTTATGAAGGCAAACCAGACTCTGGCTTGGCTGACATCCATTCCCTGATGCACTGTCTCTGTGCTAGGCAGTCCCATGATCTGAAGGAGAAGAACATTCCAGCAGATGGGCTGAGAAAGTCGGGGCTGCTTGGTCTGGATAAAAGGAGGTTTCTCATAGCAGCTTTTCAGTATCTGAATGGGGCCTACAGGGGAGCCGGACAGGGACTTTCATCAAGAGCTGTAGCGATAGTGATGCCAAAAGATTTTTGCTTTTTATATATTTTTCATATATTTTTAGCTCTGTAGACTATTATTGTATAATTATATAGTTTCTTAGCTAAATTCAGCATTTTGTTAGACAAACATGTTCTAATCTTGCTTCTTCAGTGAACCAAGGCCATGTCACTTTCCCATGTATTTAGACATAAACAGTGTGGAGCTAGAAGCAAGGGGGGAGACTTCAATAAGGGCAATACTAAGAGAGAGAATTACTTCATTAGCTATATTCCTCTTTGGGGATTCTTGTCAATTATGCTAATTTGCCAAACTTATAAAAGCACCAAAGCTCTACATCACATGTGCATTCTGCCATAAATGCAGCTGGATGACTTTCAATAAATAGTAACTGCTTTTATAATTTTAGTCTTGTTTGGCTCATGACTTTAAGGCAGAAAAGGCATCAATAGAAAAAGGAGTAATGGGTACAAGTTGAAGGAGGGGAAATTTAGGTTAAATATTAGGAAGAGATATTTCACTTTGAGAGTCGTTAGATTTTGGAACAAGTTGCCCAGAGATGCTGTGGACACTCCAATCCTGGCAGTGCTCAAAATCAGGTTGGATAAGACCTTGAGCAACCTGGTCTAGTGCGAGGTGTCCCTGCCCATAGCAGGCAGCCTTTGGATTAGATGATCTTTAAGGTCCATTCCAACCCTTGGACATTCTATGATTTTATGTTTCTAGCAGACTCTATGGAATCAACTAACATCCACTCTACTTTTTATTACATTCTTGTTTATTTTCTGTAATATGATATGAAAGGTAATGTAGTATTTAAATCACCCATCATATTAACAAGAATAGGAATTTTACTTTGTCTTATAATTCCAGTTGTAATATTTTAAGATAGAATGAAAAATTACCCAATGAAATGTGAATGGATTTCACCCTCCTTTATATTTAATCACTTTTCTTAGAGTTAGAAGCTCAAAAACTAGCTTTTACTTTCAAATATGTGGCATTTTTACTGTGAGTTCATGCTTTGACACCTATATATGGAATAATCATCTTTGCCTTCTTTCTAAAAAGTATGATGATTCCACTAATTTTTGTTTTATAAAGGACATAAGTGTACACAGGCACTTAGAGCTATCCCTCTTTGTTCAGGAGTTTCAAAAGTAAAGCTTTTTGTATGCCATAGAAATAATTTAGTAAGGCTTTTCCTTATTATATATCATATACTTGCAACAATATGTAACATTTTTGATTAATGGGGTTTGACATGACCTGTCTCACTTAGAAATTTCAAAAAGGAATGCTGCTCAATATTAGTCTATGAGAAATGACACACATGTCACCCTATGATTAGCTTTCCAGACAAGGCCCAGGCATAGCCTCATTTCCTTGGGCAGAAAAACACTGACACTGAGGAAAAAAGGATGATGCCTGTCATGTTCTCCTTTTCTCCACCGAAACTCTTCCAAAAAGCCTTTAGGGTTTCACTCTTCTCTTCCAAGAGACTACAAAAGGATATTTGTTCAACACTTTTCTTTGAGAGATGTACTATTAATTGAACTGAGATCACCTTTGAAAAAAAAAGTTTTTGATAATACTAACAAATTTTGATTAAGTGAGGGATTCTCACAAAGCTGAAGGTAAAAATAGATATATATGCTTGTATATAGACACAAATATTCCCACAGTTTTCTTTAATTTATATAATTTACACACTGTTCTGGATACCCAATACAACAGTTAACTATTGTAATTATTTAGTTTATTTATTAATGATTTTAATAGGTACCATGAGAGTTAACAATAACAACAGAAAGATTAAATATTAATATTTCAATATTCTTTTTTATGATCTCAGAAATGTATTTGTAAATAATTTTTAGGTATAATATAGTATATAGACATATATAAGCAAATGTGCCTATATTATATATGCACATGCAGGAACTCACATTCATGTTTTAATGCAATTATTTTTTTTCTGGAGAACACATGGGAATAAAAAGTTTGTGAGAGCAAGGATGCTTTTTGGCTATAATAAAAGCTTTAGAACCACCATTATTTTCCACCACTTATATCTTCAAACAGAAAAAAAGCATTAGAAGTGTGCAGATGCCTTCCAAGATGGTATCTGACATTGAATGGAATAGTGGCACTTTTTGGGTTTTACAGCAAAAGATATGAGTGATTGTAAGAAAACATATCTCTAAATTGTTTCTGACTTTTAGTTCAGAATTAATATTAGGAAATGGTAGTAATTTTCATATAATTATACGGGTTGAACCTCTTTTCAAGGGGGTAGTGTTACTTAAAATGCTTTTCGGCTTGGAAATAACTGTTGTTCTTTGTAGTTTTACACAATGACAGCAGGACTTCAAGTCGGGAAGAAGGTCAACTCTTCAGACAGTGATGCCTTGGGGAAACCAGAAATTGTTACACTTCTCAGTCTGTGAAGCTACTGGCATCCCAAATAGTCACAAAGCACTTTGTTGCCTTAGGCTATTTCTAAGTCAGAGCTTCTTCATTCTTATTAAAATATATGTACACTGCTTAATAAGAAATAGCCTTTCAACAATATTGTGTATGAGAAATCCCAGTTGTTCCTCTAAAAGCCACTTACATACAGCACCATTTACTAAAACAGATTTCTAAGGAAATCCAACATACTCAAATTTGAAGAAAATGTGATAAGAGATGAATAATGAACTCACTTTAGCTATTCTCACAAAATGAAAAAGCATGAAGGCTGTCATAGTCCTCAGAAGGAAAAGGTATGAAGATTTCTGTCACTTCCCAAAGTCCACCAATAAATTATTGTATCTTGGAACTCAAATGAATATATATATA